>JADAQX010001080.1:0-14841 GCA_015476325.1 Cardiosporidium cionae | reverse complement strand
ACAAAAAAAAAAAAAAACAAAATGAAAAAAAGAAAAATTAGAAATCAAACGGGGAGAAGCCAAAAAAAATAGAAAGGAAACAAAGTATAGAGAGTAGTGGGATATACTCTAAACAAAAAAGAGAAATTGATACCAGAGAAGAAATTAAGAATAGAATAGTATCAAAAGAAAAAACCCTAATAATTGTAATGGAAATAAAAATTAGTATTGAAAAATTTTTTTTTTTTTAAAACTCCCAAAAGAAAGGATGAAAACAAAAGATAAAATGCGATAAAAATACACACACAAAAACAAAAAATCAAAATTATAAAACTACAATCTGAAAAATTTCAAACAAAATTTAACAAAACTTCTAAAGGAGAAAAAACAAAAGGCCACAGACCTTCTGTTATAACATTTTTAAAGTTTATAAAACGACACTATGGCTATAAAAAAGGAAGATTCATACTTTTTGTTCCAAATAATGCAAGAGAATTGCCTTTAAAAACGAAATAACCCATGTTTTACTCTTTTTTTGATGTGGAAGAGTGGATATCTCTGTTTTTATACCAAAGAGTGTATCTTCTTGTTTTTTACCTGTAAAAAGTAAAACATTGAGAGAGAAAAGAGATATGAAGGAAGAAAGAAAATGAAGAGAAGGAAAAGAAATAAATGAAAGAGAAAAGAACTGCAAAGACTTCTATAACTAAAAAAATAACTCTCTCTTCAATTGCTCATACCAATAATTTCAGTTGCATCCATAAGTTTCAATTGTTCACACATAGAGAAGAGAGTGGGAAGCGATAGAGAATCCAACAATGTAAGAAGAGAGGCTGAAGAATCGATGGCACTTATATTGAGAAGAGCAATTTTTAATAAGGTTGGATCTTCTTTAAATTGTTTAAAACACATTTTTTGAAAATCTTTTACTCTACGATAATGTAAATCTGTATATTCCAAATGTGTTAAAGGTAAACCTGTGAAACAAAATGGATATAAGGTAGAACGCAAAAAGTACTTCCTTTTTCAAAAATGGTGTAAATAAAATAGGAAAAATATAACTGTGTGTATACTTTATAATGGAAAAACATCTTTTTTTTATTTTAAAAAATAACAGTAAAATAGTTTTTCTGCACTCAAAATAGGCTATATAGATAAATCAAAAGAAAAAAGAAGGAAGAGAGAGAGGAAGAGGGAGAAGTTGAGAGAGAGAGAGAGAGAGAGAGAGAGAGGGAGAGGGTGAAAGAGAGAGAGAGAGAGGAAGAGGATGAAAGAGAAAGGGAGGGAGAGGATGAGAGAGAGAGAGAGAGGATGAAAGAGAGAGAGAGAAAAAAGAAAGTGTTGACATTGGAGGGGTATACGATGAGAGTGGTCTGTATAGGAAGAGCATAGGAGAGAGAAAATGTGGATAAAAAGGAGAGAAGGGGAAAAATGTAATACTTTGGGGAGAGAGACATAATGAGAATAGAAAAGAGAATATTGATAAAGAAAAAAAGTGAATTTTTTATAAAAAACATTTTGGTAAATGAGAGTCTTCGAGGGGGAAACTTTTTCCTTCACTAGTAAGGTACATCTACTTTGTTTCTATATTAAATTTCAAATATTTAAATTTGTATCCACTTTTTAAGTTTAATGCACCTGCACGCTGATTTAGTCACTCAAATAAAAAAAAGTCTCCCTTTATTTTTTTTTTTGCAAAACGACTCTCTCTTTGCTTGCTTTGAAAGAGTATGACTTACCAGTTTCATCATTGATTTCAAAAACTTCGTAAAAACTCATAATATCCACTAATTGACGAAAAAGAGAACCTTCCATATGCTGAGCAATCTGGCTGAGCTTACATCGAACAATAATTTGCTTTCCTATGAGGAGAGGACGAATTAAACGGCGAGTGGGAAGCTGACTCAATAGATCGATTAAAAATTCAACAAATCGTTCAACATATAGTAAATCATCCACTGTGGCATCTATAATGTCAAATATATGATGCAGAATATACATAGAATGGATAAATTTTATATCTATAGAGAAAAAAATAGATACACCCAAGATGTATGCATGATGGAATAGTATTATTCATAAAATAAATAAATAAATACAACTACTTTCAAATAATAAAAAATAGTACAGAAAAATGAAAGATGTTTCCAATAAATTAGAGTTTGTAAGCTAGAGGTAAGGCTGTAGAAGAGAGGAAAAAAAATGAGATGGAGAAGCAAGAAGACAAGTAGAGTGAAAGAGATGTGTAGAGAAAAAGAAGGAGAAAAATTAAATCGGATAAAAATAGGTAAGAAGAAAGAGGAGAAGAAAAAAATGCAGTAACAAAGGTTAAAAGCTTAAGAATAAAATAAAAGAAGACATACGTTAAGAAGAAGAAAAAAACTATTTTTTGGTAATAAACGTAGAGAGGGAAGAAGAAGTAAATAGAAAGATTTAGAAAAGAAAAAGATCATAGAAAGGGGAATCCTAGCATAGCCCTAAGATAATCCAGAAACGTCATGACATTCATTTTTAAAAATAGGGTTATACGTATCAAAATAGTGGAAAATACAAACAAATACATTACACTAGAGGCGATGTATATCTCTTCTTTCTCCATTCTTTTCTCATCCAAGACTATTATATCTCCAGGAAAACTACGATAAGCACACCTTTTGTTGCATTTTCATCTTCGATTTTGAAAAGAAAATCATCAAGGATTCTCTTGAAATAGGTTCGATCCACATAAGCAAGTGTCCATTCATTCATGGTGACACAAGAACTGTGTTTTTTGTCTTTTATGTCAAAAGAAGAACACACCTCTGTATCCTGATTAGGTGTCATAGCTTCGAAATCTTTAAACTTGGCAGATAGAGTTTTATATCGTTTCATTGTTCTCTTCCACAGCTGCTCAGCACTCACATTATAAGTGATAAATCCTTCTCGAAAGGATTCAGCCAGGTGAAACCACATGGCAGGTCCACATACGGAGAGACAAACTTTTCTCACCATTTCGTGTTCTAACGACTGGAAACATTTGATAAGAAATTTAATAATGAAAGATTGCTCCTTGGTAGACAACTGATTATCCATATGAAGCAGGAGCACGCGATAAAAGAACAGTTGAAATTTATGTTTCAAAAATGCTTCATTCACTGAAACGTAATGAAGCAATAATGAAGAAGCAGAGGATTTCTTCGCCTTTACATCAGGAGAGGATGCCATAGAGTTTGACGATGCCACACCATTTGCAGCAGACCTAGCAGTGGTGGTTATCTCAGATTTTATTCCCGAAAAAAGATCTTCGGTACTGACGGATACAGGGGGTGGAGGAGTGCGGGAGGAAACAGCAGTGCCCGTAGTGCGACAAAGAAAACATTCCCATATGGGGATATTTTGGCGAGTTTTTTCATTCAGTATGAGAATAATAGACATAAGATGCTCAAGTGAAGCAGCATCGGAGTGAAAATATGGCCATAGATAATTTTCAAAATATTGTGAAAATTCTAGAATCATGATCTTCGGTAGTTCGAAATCACTGGCTTTCAAATCCTGGTATAACTTCACAACAAGCTCTTTGTCGAATCGCTGATATTCTGGTAGGTTCTTGATAGCATAAGTAAAAATTTCCAATGAGGTTTCATTCTGAGCATATAGCTGAATGTTTTCCTCCTTTGAAATTTCCTTTTCTTTAACTTTCGTTTCAAGTTGCGATAAGGAAGTTTTTTTGAGAATGGTAGAACTTGCTGTAGGCTGTGAGGGGGACTCCGATTTCGTTATCACCTCTGTGGGTGAAACCAGAAGCGCGCCAGGAGGAAAGGAAATGCTATTAGGCCAATACTCACAGGCATAACGCGTAAACTCGTGCTTCGTAATCTGTTGAATCGTAGGGATAGGCGCCCCTTTTAAGCGAAGTGAGCGATGCTTTAAAGAGAATGGTTCAGTGTCCTTGGTCAAAGAAGAAGACAGAGGGGGAACAAGAGAGGGACTAACCTCCGCATCATGTACCGGCTGCATCGTTCAAGCACCAGATAAAACTGCTTAGGACGTAACATACACTATTATGAGGAAGGCTATGTATAAAACTGTCTAAATTGATATGAAGCCAGTCTAACTGAATTAAGATGAGAAGAAAAGCAAAGTAGCAGTTAAATCTACCGGAGACGATGATTGTTTTTTGACACGCAAAAAAATAGCTTGCGCTTTCAAAATATTCCTAAAACATAAGCCCCCAACAAAAGCCAATGATCTAGAATGGCGGCTGGGGAATATACTCGAAACTTGCCAATGCAAGTCGAAGCTGGTAAATTGAAATTGCCACTCTCGATGAACGAGTAAAAATACTCTTGATTCATTTCATTTTTCAGCGCACAAGCGGCAATTGCATTTCCAGCTGAGGGATGGCGAGCGAAGTACAACTACTGCCTACTGCATTTTAGTTTGTGCGGCAGACATTTTATGGGAAAGTCATAGAAAAGCAGAAACAAGAACACCATCAGTGCATCTCATTTTTCATTTGAATACTGTTTTTTTTTGGAAGATAAATTGGTGCTAATGTAAGCAGAAGAATGTTAATTTGCGATTTTTAGCACGCATGGCCTTCATAGGCCATTTCTCTTGCATACAACGAAACGCCAACTCTCTTCATATTATCTAATTTAGCATAGTTCAAAGAGCATGAAATGTTTAGATATCTCCATATTTCTATAAGTTGTTAAAAATCATCATTTTTAAAGAAAAAATATTTGATATTCTCAATCAGTCACATTCAGTTTTCTTCTTTAAATAGAAATATTCTTTCTTTTTTAGTTTGGTTCCTGTATCTACTTAGTCACCTTCAGTATATCAAGTTGTTAAAAGTGAAGATTACAATTGAAATTCTTGGCAACTTACCGAAATGTAGCACAGCAGAAATGTGAAGGATGGAATCAACTAAACAGTAAGGAACAAAATAGTCAATCTATATTTTTTTAGAGTTACATGCTTTCCTACTTGTAAGTTAAACTGTGTAAAATATATGAAAACGTATCTCTATTGCATAGGCAATTACATTAACGTGGGGTTAGTGTAGTATGATATAAACAGAAAATATGTAATCATGATGGCAGTTGAAATCCTAGATTAAATTTGAAATTTGTTCATCCTTCAGTAAAAATATCCAATCAGAAAGAAACAAAAATATCAAATTGGGTAAGCGTGTAAAAATGTTTTTAGCTTGTGAGTATTCTACAAAATTAAGTCCCGTTTTGTCAAGAGAAACGTATCAATAGTTTATTCGGTAAGTAAATGCTGAAGTTTACGTGATTAATTAGAAGAAACTTATGTCATATTTTCAGTATTAAAAAATGAACATATGCTCCAAAATCAGAGGTACAACAAATGTAATCTTATCTTTTATTCTGTCTCAAACATATTTTGTGGGGAGCTGAAAAGCAAAATTTGCGTTTAAATAAATTATTTTAAAATTCTCTTCTAACTTATCCCATTTGGAGGTGTTATTAAGAGTAACAAAGTACTAATGGATGGATAGGCTGCCAATGAGAATTTTGTGGTTAGTGCGGGGTGAATGATAAATTATTCCGCATTCCACCAGTAATTGTTGTGTCACAATTGGCAAATATATTTCTTTGTTGGTATAGTACAGTCGATATATTTATTCATTCAATTAGCGGTATAAAACGTGGGTCTGCGTTGTAATTAATCGTCACATTTTTGCCAATCGATAACTCGATTCCGGCTGACTATATCTTGCTCTTTTCATGAATAAGTAAACTAATTAGTTAAAACGAGTTCTGTCTACGTTAAATTTGGTAGTTACATTTCTATAAGAAAACTTGAGAACGACTATCGCAATAAGCAAAACTAAACTAGAGGGGAAAAGGAAAAAGAAGGACCGTATAAACAAAATCTAAAATATCTCTTTCAACTTTCTACTTGCTACAAAAAGGATTTGTAACAGAAAACATAGTCTGTCTAGAAAGGTGTGAATCTTCTTCTTCTCCCCACAAGTGCTAGGTGAGTTGTGCTGGTAGTGTGTTAGGGAAGAACATGTATTACTGTTATGAATGCTGCTATTGCCACACGTCACAAATGAATATCTGTGCGAGGTCGTTGTAGCCATAACTTATTATTTATATATATCACAATATAGCGATGAATTCATAATATGATAATCAAGAGGGGAAAAGAAGGAAGAAATAACAAAACACAAGAATGTAGAACTAGTTCATGTAATTACTCATTAATAAGTAGGATTCTAGTAAAGTAATTTAACATAATAAGAAAAACATTAATACGCGTAATAAAGCTCATAATATATCTAGAGCTGTGATAACTCCCATGTTGTAAGCGGAAACGAAGTTAAAGAAGCACCCTGAAAGAAGGTCAAAACTTGCTCTACGCTAGTTTAAAAGTAATGGAGTTATATCATAATTTGCTCTACGCTACCGAGATAATCACGGAGTCATGAAATAGCATAATGGAGAAGGTCCATATTGCAATCACTTGTCCATGTACATAAAAAAAAATAGAAGAAAAAAAATATAAGCCAAGGTATAAAAAAATAGTAATAGTAATCAATCATAGTTCCATCAACAAGTTACAGTTATTTAACATGAGTATCTGTATCCAAGAAAATCTGGTCTGCTAAGCTACAAGTTGTGCTATGTCATAATTGGTTGATTTGAAACTGCTCACATGAGCGCCATATATAAGCGATGTGCGAAAAATAAAGTATTGTGCAAAGTAAGTAGATGCAAATTAAAAATTGAGAATGAAGAGTCACGATTGGTACAAGTTCACTGTAGACTGTGCCTCATCTTTTACTGTCCTTTTAAATTTGGATATTCTATGTGCGATCGCCAATTGTTTTTCCAGTACGATGTATTTGTGATAAATCATATGAAAAAGCAGCGTTTCTTTCGAAGAATGCTTCAAAAAAATCGTGCGTAAACTTGCCCATCTATCGCAATGCGAACTTACAGAACAAATGGGTATTTTGCAGCATTCGTCTTTCTCATTTTTGTTTCTTCTTCAGAAAATTTTACAAAACACTGTTATATTGTGCAATATGCAGCTGCTCAACTCAGGTATAAGATTCCAAATAGAAACCTTCATTTAATCCTATTGCTTATAATGTATCTGACATTGCACCCATTTCTCTTCGCCTCTTTCTAGCAGGTGACGTTTTTGAAATGGACCAATTTGCCGTATTCATTCACTATATCATAATTGTATGTGTGTCCACGGTTAGGATTTATACATTTTACTTAGTATTTCTATGTTTTAATCATGACAACTATGTGCAGATGCAAATGTCGGAACATTAATAATAACATACTCATTTAAATTTGAATAAAAAATATTTTTAACTTTTTATGAGCAACTAATTATTTATGCATTTGCTTAGTTCTCTTGTTCATGCCATAAGTTTCAGATAAGCTACTTAGAGAATATTTCTATGCTGCTATTTTGAATTATCTGAAATATTTCACAAAATATTTTTAGCGAAAAGCGGTTATATTTTTATGGGGTGCGATGACAAAAATCGCTTTGATGATGCCACTTACAAAATGGTTTTTCTGACTTAGGTTTGCTTTCACATTTTAGGTTTAGTAATAATTTATTTGCTTATCAATTCTAAGTTGGGATATATCGTTGGGTCTAACATTTTTCTGACCGAACACAGCAATCATTTGAGAAGCCACCAAATGGTTGGAAATGTACACAAAGAGCACTTGCAGGACGCTGACATTATGCACTTAAAGTTTGTAGTGACATGAGAAAAGAAGTATTTTTAGCTTTAACGTTACTCCTATATAAATCTCTAGAAAGTGCACAAATCGGCTGCACTTGCGTTAGATACCACTTTTCCCGTCCGAAAAAATGGAATTCAGGTAGCAGACAGTTTTTATGTACTATTTTGATTTGCATAGAAATGCACTTATTCAAATGCTATTTCACATGAAAAACTATTACGAGTATAATACGCTACGTTCAGCAACGCAAAGCGCTCTGCAGCACTTCATTCTCTTGAAATTTTTCATATTTTCTTACATGATTTGCAACAAGGATACAAAAGTAACTTCTTTGATACTTGTCGTTTTAATAGTTTGTTTAAATGTAGCTGTTTTCTTGAAGTATTTAATCCCCCAACATGTAATCGCTACTGACTGTTCTTGCAAATTAATACGGGAAGCCGAAAATCTCTTTATTGCTGCGGCAAGGGTGCGAATCTCTCATTTCCTTCGCTTCCCTTAATGAGGCACTTTCTTGTTCCTCTGCTAGCAAAAATATACAAAACATTAAGGCTCTATAAAGATGTTCAAATATTTCGTTGCTTTGCCATGCACCAAGCAGCTAATTAATGTGTGCTTCCCTACTGTTTTTTGATATTTAGCAATATTTTTGTTGTAGAAGCAATGGGCTGAACTAGAGCTGCACAAAGCACATTTGTCTACTACCTCACTTAAGTAAGTAGTATACATCAGTTAGCGTAAATAAATAGCGATGGCCTGAACATAGTTTGATCTGAACATGACGCGGCAAAAGAAGCTGTGTTTACGAAATAGTTTCATTGCAGTAGTAACTAAATTTACTCTAAATGATAGACCCCTTTCAAATATTTTTCTATTTTAATAAAAGCTGTAATTACGTGCTACATTTCAATGTGGATCTTTTCCCACTTTAATACTCAACTATCTCTATTTGTTTAGAAAAAACTGCAAAAGATATTGCTATTTACCTTTTATATAAACAAAGTATAGTTTCATCAGCTTTCCAACTAGGAATGAAAATTTTATTCCTTATGACAACAGTTAGCTCACATGATCCATAAATGGTTAATTTTTGCAAGAAGTAAACCGTAGCCACTTCATAGCAGGTAAAGTTAGAAAGTTATTCGTCGAACCATTTGAATGACGATTGACCAATCCGGATTAACCGATTCCGGCCCGAAATACTTGTTGAGCGAACACCTGGGTAGTTTGGAATAAGAGTCTGATTTGCTGTTTGTTAGTGAACGTAGGTACATGCTTATTGTAAAAATAATGCAACCTATAGGGTTCATTCAATAACTAGATATTACCAACAAGAAGAATAAGTACAAACAATAGAGCGATCAAGCTCTTCAGCCCACTCGAATGATCTGGTTAATAATCTCGTCACTGAAGAACTGCAATTGTCCCGAGTAGAGCTTTGTACACACCCATTTGTCATTTTTGTCAATTTTTTCCCAGCAAATAACAAAACAAGGATTCTCTCTCCAGGATCACAAGTTGTCAGAGCGCATTCTGTTCTATAACTCTATACCAAATTTATGCATGGAGAGGTTTCATACGACTTTCTAATTAATTTGGCTCTCGCTATTGCTTCTGAGCACCTACATTCACTTAACTACTAGGCTGTGTCCAATTGCTCAATACGCTCTTTTCAGTTCAAATACTTGTAGAAAAAAATTATAGAGTTTTCTTCTCTTATTTCACATCTGCACAGGCTTAACACACAGGAAAGTGCGGCTTGTCATGCAGTGGTTGATATAAACGGGTCGTTTCTACACACTTGAAGCCATAAAACTTTTCTAAGATTTCTCTCTTCTTACTATCAAAGGGCATAAGATAAACACAAAACTAGAATGCTCGCATTTTAACGCTCCTGAACTGCATCCAGCATGTCTCCTTTCAAAGTGTGAACGCACATAATGTTGAAGCAATCTGCTAATAATGCGTGATAACCAAGCCATCGCGTATGTCTATTCACCACTTCCTAATAACTCTTGCTCTATAAGGAATGATATATTTTCTGAGCTACCTTATCGTAGTGAATCATTATATTATGAAGTAAAATGTAATGGCGTTTATCCCTAAATATTTAATCAGCCATTGCAAGAATTTGAAGAGTGAAATTCTATTGTATCATAAAATATTTTCATAGAATGAGCTGTCAACATAATTTCTCAAGCTGAAAATTGCAGCCAGTATCACTGAAAGCAACAATCTTGTGCCACGATAAAATTATTGTACGTTTGCTCATTTTTTCCCCGTTTGCACTCTGAAGAATCTATTTTGTATGAAGAGTCCTATTGAATATTTCGTTTTCCATTGTATTAACCAACTTTGAATAAGATGTTCACTAGCTGTTTTCTTTCATTGTACCTACTTGATTGGCAGATAATGCTACATCTGTGCTGCAAGTTACTAGCTGAATACAATCATTTTTGAGAAAATATGCTTCCATATATCCCAAATACAAGCATTGTAGTGACATGGGGGAACATATACGGACAATTAGATGACGTAATTTGCAGCAAAATACATAAGATGCAAGAGACCAAGACGAAATAGTTCTAGGGTTACTTTTCCGATGTTTTGGTATTTTTACGTTTTGTACTCCAGGAAGCTACTAGACATTCTACAAAATGATTTCTCACAAATGGATCAATAATATGAACGCTACAATTATGTTGTGTTCGTATCAATTTTTCAACATTCACATACGAGCAGACTTAAGTAGAACTACAGCAAACTACTTATTTTTGGGTATCAATGAAAAAAAGAGATGTATTGAAAAACAATTCATATTCTTAATCCATGCTGTTTTGCTGTTCATACGACGAATGTAGGTTTAATTCAACGACTCAATTCGGTTATTCAATGATATGTCCTAGAACACCTTTCTCCCCTGCAAATTGCATCCCCTCATTCCAAAGTATGCTTTCCACTGGTAAAAAGTAGTGCATTATGTCGCGTTTTCCCTCACTAACAAATAACCACGTTAATTTCAGGCACCGAACTGAAGCGTCGTACGCGAATGTTTTAACTGAAAACAAAATTTGAAGTGCTTGTTGCTTTGAAGTGCTTGTTGCGATGGATTGCTCTGTTGCACTTTCTTCATGAGGTGAAACGCACTCCTTTTTTATCTTATCGTTTTATAATTGCGGAATTGTGAGTGAATTCTTGTATTCGATTAATCCCTTGAAGATGAAAAACCGATTTTGCAAGAAAGTTGGTAAGCTTATTATGAATGAATGCTCTATTGTCCTTGCGTTTGAATGAACTGCTGTTTTCCACTGTTCGAGGAGCTTGAGGCTTTTTCGTGAATACATTCTACGGTCTCAACACAGTCTTTGATGCCGCTTAATTTGTCGTGCAATTCCTTCTTTTTCATTTTAATTTAAAGAAATTGTTGATCACCACTTCGTGCAATCGTAGATATCTTGTATCCATTGCGTATGATATCCTCCAGTACGACATTTAATTTGCTAAGGTTTCTCTTCTCTAAGAAGAGGAGTCGCTGTTTTTATCTTTTTTCTAGTATTTCTCAGTGCTCTTACTTGAATATGTAAAGGTCGTATATTTGCTTTCGCATTCGAGTACTATGAGAAAACCATTTTAATTTTTCGAAGAACCATGCTTTGAAAATATGTCATCTAACAATTAACCCTAACAACCCTTTACAAATGTGAATATATTTTCTTGTAGGAGGATACATGTAAAACTTGCTGGGATAAAGAGCAGTAAACTTAATGACTAGTTCACCCTGTGGTGTACCAAAAGGACGGTAAGTACTGGTTGTTACTTATGGTGCACTCTCTGGAAAGTGCACTGTACGAGTTTGATTATTCTTTCTACTATAATTCATCGTAACAGAAAGACGCTATGATTTAGAAAAGCAAGTACACATCTTTATAAAAGAAGAGGGTAATGTCGTCTTCTTCTTTTCTATCTGTGGATAGCTTTGTATAAAAGTTTTCTGTTTTAAACAAAATGAAATAGTGTCATTTTCAAGAGTACTGAAATGAGTAGTTTTTATTTGCATTTCATGATGCCCGTATATATTTTTTGGTGCATGAACTATATAGCCATTGTATTATATACATATATTTATGAATGAAAACAGTTATTCATATGCTTATGCTGCTTTGTTTGTGTTATTTCCATTTATAGGGTTTCACTAATTTCAGGAATAACAAAGCCTTTAAGGATTTTGGAATTGCTTTTATATTTTTAATTTTTTTTCATCTCAAAAATTTTTATTTATAATAATTTTCTCATAGTATCAGTTTATTTTTCATTGTAGTTTTTCAAAAATTTATTTCTTATACCGCGTAATTCGGAGGTTTTACCTCCTTCCTTATTTTTAAGATCACTATTCCTATCATTGCTATCTTAATTTAAGACCCTCCACCCTTGCCTCATCATGGCATCCATTTGGAGTGTGCCAGAATTTGTAGATCACTCCATTTTGGAGGCCTATCGCATTTCTCCTGAAAGTTTTCAAACAAGTTGTGCCGAAGCTTCTGCTTATCCACGTGCAGCACGTTTCTATGTAAAAATATTGGAAAAATTGATGGAATCAGGGACGACGTTCCCTCCTATCGCAAAAGAAGCCTTGTATGCTATCAAATATATTATGCTAGAGTTTGAAGATACTCTGTGGTATCGCTTTGTGCAACTCGTTGAAAATGGTGCAGATGTACCTCAAATTCGAGATTATGTTCAATCGGTTGTAACTCGGTGAGTTTGAAATTTACTTATTTTTTTGTGCATTGAATCAACTAAATGTTTATTTTTTTCTAAATACAACTAAGCATTTACACATATTGTAAGATAGAAGTGTTTGTTAGTTTTATTCCTTTTTTTTAAATCTCGCTGAAAATGAAAACTCTACCATTTCATGGATCATCACCCATCCAAATACCTATTTTTTACCCATATTTTTTCTTAGCTTAACAAATCTACGTGCTGGAGAAACCGCTATATTGCCTGGAGCCATCCGTCTTCATAAAAATTCTTCTCCTATTTGGCTTGTGTATTTAATTCATCGTCACAAAGTCACAAGTACATGGACATTTGCCGTAGTAAACGCCTCTGGATATGGCACAGAATATCATGCTGTGAAGTTTTGCGATGAAATTCTTCCTGGTAATTTTTTAATAAGATGTGTACTGTCGAGAGAAGGGGTATTAGAATAAATAAAAGAGAGGTTTTGCTCACGTTTTGGAGGAAAGAAAAAGAGAAGAATCTGAAGGCTGGAATCAATTTTATAGTATTTTGCATTGTCCTTAGAAAAACTTATGAAGGGACACACATTTATTTATTATGCTTTTTTGTTGATGTATACAGCTTGTGCTTCCTTATGTAGTTGTGGAGAGAAGGATTTATTTTTTCTTTATGCTTTCGTATTGTAACTTTAGTTTGTCTCATCATATTTCCTTTTTTCTTCTCCCATCTCTTCTCACCCTAGTGTTTCTCCTCTCTCCTCTTCTTACCCTAGAGTATCTCCTCCCCCCTCTTCTCATCCTATAGTATCGCCTCCCCCCACCTTATAGTTTCTCTTCCCCCCACCCTATAGTTTCTCCTCCCCTCTCTTCTCGCCTTATAGCTTCTTCTCCCCCCTCTTTCATTTCCTCATACCGCCATTCCCGCATATCTTTTGAAGCGTTTTAATCTTTCTCTCAATGTATGCTAATCAACACTGGAACGAATTCCTTTACAAGAAAATTTTTAAGAATGTTTTTTCAGGTGCTCTCCAACGTGATCTTCTCCTCACACTTGGACATGTGGATTCTGCACGTTTACTTCATTCTTCCTTTTGGTCTGTTCTTCATCGTATGGTATTTTATCCTGCTCCCACAAATCCTCATACACTTTATAGTGTGATTCTCCCTCATCTTAACTCTACCCCTCTTCTTCTCAATTGGAATGTTGAGTTTAAAAATGCTTCTCAGCATGGACAAACTACATCTGCTGAAATTAAAAGATATAACACAATGGGTGGTGCATGGCATGCTTCCCCTCCTCTTCGTACAACAGGATCTGCTGTATCTGGAGTACATGCCTGTCTTCACTTTTTTTTTCGGTAATTATATATTTTTTATGGAAGAATTGAGAATAAAATGGGTTTTTTCTATTAAGAGATGCCTCTTTCTATTTTCTTTTAGCGATTTTATTTCTTTATTCTCTTTTCTGTATACAAAAATCTCATAGTTTAAAATAGAATGAAAACATGTATCAACGCATTCTCTTTTTCTTCAAACATATTCTATTTTTTTCTTGCTTCTAATTTTTTTTTGTTTTTTTTGTTTTCTTCAGTTGCTTTGGATTAAATCCGTTGGAAATTGGAAATTTAAATGTTTTATTAGAATGGGCTCTCTGCCGAATAATTCATGAACAAATTTCTCAACTGGTTGATGCAAGTGAATATGAAAGTGGATCCGTTTTTGCTAATCGTCTACGCCCTTCCTTATCTCAGAATATCATCATTCATTATGCTATCAAGTAAACATATAAATATATAAAAAAGTCTACACTTCTTTTTGTATTATTACAAGAAAAAGGAAATGTGAATTTATTTTTCTCAATGTAGAAACAGTGAAAGTTAGTGGCATGTATATAGACATATCCCATAACCTTTTATTCTATCATACAAAAAATGGATAGATTTTTTTGTTTTAAGTTTTTATTCGAAATTATTTGCCTATTTTTACCATTATTTTTTAAAAATTTATTTTTGAAGATTTCTAATTCTATTTTATGAAGATCTATATACTCTTTAATTTTTTTTTTGGTTTGGATTTTGTTTTATTTTTCTACGAAATTTTCTCTATCCCTATATTTCTCTACTACTCTCTCTCCGTATATTTCTCTCCCTCTTTCCCTATATTTCTCTCCCTCTTTCCCTATATTTTTCTCACTCTCTCCCTATTTTTTTTCTCTCTCCCTATATTTCTTTCTCTCTCTCTCTCTCTCCCTATATTTCTTTCTCTCTTTCTCCTCCGTGTATTTCTCTCTCTCTCTCCGTATATATATATATATATCTCTCCCTTCCTCTCTCTGTCTCACTCTCCTCCCTTCTTCCCCTCCCCCCATTTTTTTTTTTTTTTTT
>JADAQX010001079.1:0-14853 GCA_015476325.1 Cardiosporidium cionae | reverse complement strand
AGCTTGTATTACTTTTTATATACAATGAAAATAACTAAGCATTGATCTTTTGAAGAAAACAGAAAAATGGCAAGTAAGTGAATTAATATACTAATTAATCAATCCAATGAATATACGAGGCATGCGTGCGTAGTAGAGACAGAGTAGGACGACTTCTACGAATCGGAAAGCACCAATTCAACACTCTGACTAAAGAAGTTGAATAGGAAGAAAGGGAGAGAGAAAGCAACTGTAAATAATACTTCACAGTGAAGTAAAGAGACGTTTTTCACGACAATAGAAGTTAAACATAAGCCTTCCACGCACTTAAAACATATACATATTAAAAATCAGAAACAATGCTTCAAAAAACGAGTGAAGGCAAGTAAATCATCGAATAGCACCAGCTTAAGTATAAAGTTGTCCTCCTTCACAGTAGAAGAAAATACTGAAAAAGAAAGTAAATTGAATGTCGATTATGCCATCTAAACGAACCAAAGAAATACATTCGTCAATAACCATTGGAAATTTGGCTACTAACTTATAAAATAAAGTTTTTGTTATTCAAACAGCAGTCTTCTTTCTACGCTTGTTATGACTTGGAGGGATGGGAGTCAGTGTACTCTAGCCCATGCCTATCTATGACTTAATTTTCTTAAGTGCATTGACTGGTTGTATTTACATTAACTTCACGCGTTGGGGTTTCCATTCGATGCAATGTGTGTGTGTGTGGGGGGGGGGTAAGATATTTCTCGCCCATATTCGGTTCGTATTGTTTCGAGAGTACAAGTAGTATTCAAACAGAAAGAAGCAATTCTCCTCATCCCAACTAATTTCGGACACTAAAGTATAAACACGAAATAGTTACTACCTACTCCATCTAAATTCATTATTCTGGCCGGGATCGAACTCGAATAGCCAAATAAGCGATAGCTCGTTTACACGCATGATATTAGTTGCCCTATGGCTTTTAACTTTCTTTATTCCCAATTGGTGTAACAGAGTGTTCACGTACGCTTAATAAAAATAGGGAATTTCCATATTTTCTAGTGACTTATTCCATGCAGTAACGCAAAAGTGAATGGCGGTGCGACCATTTTATATCTTTAAATTGAAATGCTTTATGTTTCTATTTTGTGGAGACTAATAGAGAAAGGACTTGTTTTGATTGCAACGGCAACACATACCCACCTAGGCTTGATCACGTCACTCGAAAGTAGCCCCTTTCGATACGAGAACAAAATAAGTTCCTTTCACCGTTTCATGATTGTATATCAATGTTCGTCCTCTTGGTTGCTGTTGATTCGCAAGGAGTAATCTTCTTATACGTATCTCTACGGATGGTGCCCAACAGCAAGTTAACTCTACGAAAAGACTTTTTGCAAGGGATCTACTGCACATCCCTATAAATTCCATAACATTGCAATGGAATTCAAAGTTGCATTATATTTTCATCCTTGATTACTCGCAGGCACATTTGAAACCTTTTCCATTTTATCTGCTACCAAAAATCTTAGTGAATTTTACTTCAAAATGGCTACCAATGCACTTCCTGCTCATGCAAGCAAGCAAGTGAGTGAATCCTCACTGCAAAGGGAGTTGAAAATACAATTTTTTGACGTAGCATGGCTCTCCCAACACTCTCTTTATTCCAAGGAAATGGCGATTGAATGTACGTACTCATGGAAACGCCTTAATAGTTTCTGCTATTTCATCCTCTACAAGTTTTGCCTTATTTTTAACCAAGAAAGGCTTTTGAGTAGAGTATCATTCTTATGGATTCGGAGGATGTTGTGGCGGTGCTGTTCTTTTGGATTAGAATGAATTTGCACCCTACGACATCCCTATACTTCTTGGCATGAATATGGAGAGATTGGAAAAAACTTTTTTTCCAATTTTTTTCTTGTGTGCCCCAGTAAAGAATCCACAATAATACCCGATGAATGCCCTTGGGAGTAATAATTTCCTTTTTTTTCTTTGTGTTTACTCTTCATAATTTCTAACATTGCACTCTTTGGCTTTCACCACGATAGTTCATTACGTCTTTTCCTCCCTCCATTTTACGACAGCTTTAACCTCATTCTGTGAATATTTTTGTACGTTGGTGCATTGTGTTTCTAAGTCATTACGTGGATCAGCGTGTACCTTCTCAAGTAGAATTTACTGCTGTATGATTTTTCTGGTATTGCAACGTTTGCTCATTGTTAACACATGTTGCTCCTAGATTTTTACTCTTCACCCTTCTACTCGGAACATCGAAGTGATACCCTTAATGAGCTTATCCGGGCAGGAGAAACCGTGGAAAAGTAGGAACGAGTGAATTTTTTTCTCTCTTATATTTTATTTTGCCATTGAATCTCTCCATCTCTCTGAATCTCTATCTTATACTTGTTTTTACTTCTGTTATGTCAAGCATTCTGGAGATATCTTTTTTCATAGGACTAACAAAAGGAGAACATGAAATCATCTTTCTCTCTTTCGTTGGTTTAATATACCTTCCTGCAGCTACATTTTCTCTTTCCAAGGATAATAATTTCTCTGCGAGCAAATTATCAATGTTGTCATACGTTGTAGAGAGTAATGTACAGTTTTTACTATAGAAAACTTTGCCAGAGTATGTTTGTACTATTTCTTTTCACTGTTTATCACACAGCTTTCCTCTCCAACTTACATTTTGAAAACTTTATCCATTTATGCGATATTCCTAGAAAGAATCCTAAGGTGGTTTTTGAGTTTTTCTAGTGACAGAACTGTACATCTTTATTCGATTCCTGTCATTCGTATGCAAGAATTTTTTGACTGTAAAAACTGGATATCGTTTTCTCCTCCCCTTTTCTCCCTACAGTTTTATTCCCTTGTTTGTATTCTTTTCTTTGGTTTTCAAAGTATTAAAAACAATGCTTCAAACTGTATCCTAGCTCTACTTATATCATACTCTATGTGCTGCTTTCTACAAACATCTCTCTTTTATATTTTTTCTTCTAGTGAACAAGATGGACTCCTCTTTGAAGTTACTTATGATAATTTGGATGTTATTCTTACGGGTGCACCCACCACAGTAGATCTTCGGCATGTTTACATTAATGAAAATTCCATTTTTCATATAAAATTATTTCGAAGGAAAACTGGTATTCATGGAATGGTTTCTACACCTATCAAAGTACGATTTTTTCTCCTTGTAGAGTTTTATTTTTCTCTCTTTTTTGGATTTTCAATAGTTATGAGCCCTTCATTTCCTTTGTTTTGCATTCTTTTTTCTAAACTTCTCGGACGCCTCCGAGAAAAAAATAAATTTATCTACACCTCCTATAAAACTAGATTCTGTAATAATTTCCAGCCTCATTTTTTTGTTTTTAAAAGAGAGTGTAGCTTTCATTTTTGATTTTTTTCATTTCTTACTATTTCCTCGTGTTTTTATATAAAAAATTTCACTGTTTTTCCTTGTCTTTCCATTTTTATAAACTCTTTTCCTCTTATCTTTCTATTTTTTCATCTTTACATTGAAATATAGAGTTTTTTATAACGCAAAGATTGCTACTCAATCTCAATCCGAAACCCTTCGTATCTCTTTCTTTGAATATATATCTTTGTAGACATACTGCATTGTTCAAAAAAAAATATACCGCTTGCAGTCTGTCGCAGAGATCTTTAATTATCGCATGTTTTATGCCACTCGTTTCATTGGTAGGCTGAAATCCTACAATTTCTTGCAGTTTCAAAAATGTAGAGATTTTTGTATATAAAAATGCAATGAAATAGATTTTATTTTGCTTGGAGGAAGCCATTTTTCCTCCTTTGTAGAAATTTGTCGATGAGGTAGATACCCTCCTTTGAAAGAATAAACTAAGGTCTCTATAGAGAATCTTTATGATTTTTCTTTAAAATTTTATTTGGATAGTATCTATAGTTTTTGAATGTTTTCTAATATAATAAAATGCTGTTCCTTTCGCAATTTTTGATAGAGAAGAAACGAGACGCATGATTTGCTTAGCCGATCATTTTTCCTACGGAGATACTCTTTCTTTATTTCTTTTCATTTGCTTCCTTCGTAATGATATTTCTTATAATTTCTAGTGGAGTTTTTTATTCTTTTCAAAGCGTTTTCATTCTCTTTCTCTCTCTCTCTCTCTCTTTTTCCATTGCATGACTGGCTGATACATCTCATATGATTTGAGGAGCGGTTGGAAAGGGAGTGTAACAACTGTGTGTTTCTCTTTATATTTCCCTCCTATTCATCTCTCAAAAGTGCGTATTACCCAATGTAGTTCACATTTGGGTGATGGAACGCCCTACTGGCTGTGTTGTAACACTGTGAGAGAGGAATGGCTATTGTAGACTCCTTCTTTATTTAAATAGGATGCAAACTATTCATAAAACCTACTTGTGGATAGTAAACCGTTGAAAAAAATTCAATATGTGTGTGTACTTTCTCGATCGTTGCATGCACAGAAAAATGTTTTGATGTTATTCAAAGTATGAGCCAATGGAATCTGATGGAGGGCTATACGTGGAGCTCTGATTTTCATTTAGCAGAAACAAAAAAAGTGTTAGCTTCATGTGAAGAGTTTGCTTTGATGGATGCAATGTCCTCGTTGCAAGAAAATGAAAATTTAGTGACAGAGGAGACGGACACAACCGGTAAGAGAGGGTGTGAACCTCTTTTGGAGCGGAAGGTGTACGTACAGTGATTTTGAAAGTGGAGGGTCTTACAAGGTGACTCCCCTGGCCATGGCTGGATTTACTTTTTCAATCAAGGAAATTCGATGGGGAGAAATAGAGTTTTGTAGAAGGAAGAAAAACATGGAATACTGTGTTTTTTAAAAGTTATTTTCCTGTAAAGTAGATATTTGCACCCTTCTGCATACGGTGTGACTTTTTGAAGGATTCATCTATATGTAAGCATCCTTTGTTTAATGCCTCGGATGTGGAATTTCTAAACGTGAGGCTATCTATAGATATAACTGTTTTTATAGGCTGATTTCTTGCCTTTATAGTTTTTTTTTTCTCTTAACAGGATATTTGTGACACTATTGAATGGGTAGGGTGGAGGCTCTGGGTTTTGATGGTTCTTTTACAAGTTTTTTCAATTTTTAGTTCAAGTAGAGTATGATTATAAGTATGAGAAGAGAAAGTTTTGGTGATGTACTACTTTTTTCTTGTAGTATAGCAGTTTCATAGAGAGGATTTTGTTCTTTTGAAATATACAAAATTGGCTACTTCCGTATAAGCATGAGGTAAATTTCTTCAACGGAGTGTTACAAGCATTGGAATACACTCCAAGAAAGTGTTTTAGGAAAATAATGAGGTCTTTCTTTTCTGTTTGATATCAACAAAGTGTGATAAAATGGGAGGTAAAGGTAACTATCTGCTCTATTTCTCTGCTTCTCGATTTTGTTGATATCTAGTTTTAGAAAGACAAGAGCTTATGCCTCTCTCTTCTCTTGCTGTGACATGTGGATAAATACATTTGACCTTGAAGAGAGTTATCTGATGTATTTCGAACTGTTTATCTGGAGTAGAGGCGATGTGCATTATCCTACATTTTCCTCGATGTAGAGGAGTTTTCCTTCAATGCTAGTGTGGCAAGCTACTACGCCTCATGGCATTAATTCTTGTTTTTATAGCGGCCATTCGATGCCGGTTTACAAAAGAAGTAGCTGAAGCTGCTGTAGTCACATGTCAAGATGCGTTAAAAGAAGTTCAAAAGACTAGAAAGAGGTTAGGAGATTCTTCTATTTCTATTAGTTTTTTTACACATGACACAATCCTCGTGAAAATGGCGTGGGTTTTGTTACCATGAAACGGGACAAAAACACGGGATTTTTCTGTAGTAAGGATTGCAGAAGGTGATTTGTATGAAAGAGCATCATTAAAAGGGATAAAAATAAGCAAAACCATTGCACCACTTATTCTAGAAAATATTCACACTCTTTTATTCCCATCTGTTTATTCTTCTATGGCAATACCCTCTACGTCAAGTTTATTCACTATTTGGATAGATGGAGGGCACCTTCTCACTACGCAGTGTTCTGCGGTTTCTCTTTTTATGTTAAAAGAAGTTAGTAATGTGTACACCATTTTTTTATATTTACCTTCAAGAACTGCAGAGTTTGTTTGCGGAGAATATCTGCATTTTCGGTTCTTTTTTCTTACGTGTTCTCATTTTTTATAGGATGGCAGAAGATTACGTAGAAATTGGAAAAAAGCTTAGAGATTTGGATAATTTGCAAGAATAATACTTCGACATCATGAAATGCCTACGCATAGAGCGTTTGCGTAAAAATGACGCTGCTATTGTATACAGGGAAAATCTTTATAACTAAGAGACACAGAATATCACAAACATGAGTCTTTCTTCCAAAAGTAACAAGACTGTTTTAACACTTGTTCTCATTACTTTCAATAATAGAGTAAGTGGAAAGGTTGCGAATTTTTTCATCGCCTCGATTGTTTATTTAATTCTTTATGTATCATAGCTTTGCCAGAGCGACCTATTTTATCACAGCAGTGCTTATTTTGGATTAATTCATGCACGTATTTCTATTGACTACTATCTCGTTCCATCTTCAACATTATACCTCTCGTTCACTGTGTAAACATTCCAGTTCAATGTGAGGAACGTTATCTACCAAATGAAATTCTGCTTCCTGTTAGCAATTTTGGGCTTCAAGTCCGTAGTGGGCATCACAATGAAGAATGTCGTTTTTGTGGAGTATGTTTCCATTAGGCTAGAATCAATTGATGAAAATTTTTGTTTGATTTCCCGCAATTTCATCTTGTTAGTGAAGATTGATAAAAGTGATGCTTGTCAGGCCTTTAATCATTTTTACATTTATTTTTAAAGCATTCATAAAAAGTATTAGCACTAATTCTTAAAATTTCTTTGTTTCTTCATAAGGATAGCGTGCTTAATTGCATTCTAACGAAAAATATACATCTCTTACACGAGATAACATTGTGTAAGACATTGAAGGTCGACGCACTACTATGTGAAATTACTACGATGAATGTAATTTTGATTGAAGGTAAGCGTTTTAGCCACAGCCGGAAATAAGATATAGTTGCTATGCATCGTATATGGAGCGCTAAGACATGCCAAATTAGCAATTCAAACCTTAGAGAAAGCGATATTTGAGCATTAGTTTTTATATAATCAACGTACTGCATCTAATCCTGTATGTAGCTGCTGTATTCCTTCTCTTTCAAAGCTTGGTGTGATGTGCTTATACTGAGTATGAAATCGGGAAAAAGATTAATATTTTGTTCAAATAGTCGGAATTTGATGCTTTAGGGAGCACTGTTATGACAAAGTAAGCAATTTGTTTAAAGTAGGTTTACAAAATACTTTTTCGACAATTTGCGGAGTTTTTTCCCAGCATATTTAATTTAAGTAAGAAAAGTACCGCTTGCCGCATCAATAGCTAACTGAAAGCTCTAAAGAGTACTCGCGCATCAGTCGCTCTCTTACACTTAACTCCTTCACCTGGTCCCGTCTTCTAAAGAAAATTCTAATTGATTTTATTGTCTATGACTGCATGGTTGCTGCAGCATCAAAAAGTTAATACATTTCATGATAATAAGACATCCCGCCATGCGGTTTTTGTATATAAAAAATACCACATCAAGAAATGCAACTTAATAGATAACAAACAGGAAAACGAAAACGAGAAAATTGCGCACTTAAACAAGGATTTGAAAAAGGAGTTTCCGAAAAAATTGTACCACTTATTTTGTTTTTAAGTAGA
Source organism: Cardiosporidium cionae (assembly GCA_015476325.1). Taxonomy (NCBI): domain Eukaryota; phylum Apicomplexa; class Aconoidasida; order Nephromycida; genus Cardiosporidium; species Cardiosporidium cionae. The sequence goes on along the minus strand of JADAQX010001079.1, from coordinate 7,129 downwards.
CAAGAAAAACCTTTTTGCTAACAGCCCTTTCGAGTTCCTATTACGATGGAGAGTCATTGCACACAGTTACCATTTCGCATACCATTTTAGTGCTTTATGATGTGTTTTATTAGATTGCTAAATCTGCTGGGATGTTAGAATAGTTGCATGCGTAGCGGAATGGCAAAGAAGATAATGTTTGTAAAACAAAATGTTTGATAGGGTAATTCCTGAAGCGAGAGTTAACTTAATAAGTTCTCTTACTTAAACTACATAAAGAAACACATCTTACGTACTTAACTATATGAAGAAGAATATCTAACGATTAAACCATATGAAGAAGAATATCTTACATACTTAAACTTATAACCAATAAAGAAGAAACGATAACTCTAACTAAAAATCCTACATGAAAAGAATTGTTCTTCTCAGAAGAATCTCCTCCCTCACTTTAATCACTCATCATCGGGGATTAAGTTAGTTATCACTACTCTCGCGTCGGATTGTGTTTGCGTGCACTCAAATACAATCGTAATCACTTCGTCCTTAATTTACCACTACTTTCGATATTGTTAACAATCATCTGCTTCCGCTTTCATCCTTTCAATGTTAGCACATATCAAACGAACTTACAAACCTCTCAATCATACAATTTGGTATTAGCTTCTACGAACTTACTCACTGCAAACCATCATAATAATCTAATTGTTACAGCTTTGTAGTGTTTACCGCTTGATTGATACTTCCTAGAATTTCATGGCCGAAAGAAGTGCAAATAGATTATGGGTACGCACACAGGTGATTTTGGTAGTCAAGGAAGAAACTCCATTTTAATCAAGGGTGTATAGCCTTTTTATTTGTCTCAAGTTATGAAAACTATACAACCATCACAAAAGACGAAGGAGTGAACACTCTAAACGCATCCTAACAGTAGTTCTTTTAATTACGGGCAGCACGCGGTAGCTAGTATACAGTATCCTGGCATAAGCAGGAAAATATAGGGCGCTTCCTCAACGTGTAATTAAATTATAGAAAGAATGCTTCTACTTTTCAAAAATTGACCGGGTACTCTCTCTTATGTACGGGTAATATGAAACGGTCATTTTTCTGATTTCATGGCTCTTGTAAATATTTCGTTTCTTTGGACTTTAGGAACATTTGTACGAAGGATTTCTTCTCCCAGTTTCGTACCGGTGTTTGCTTACGACATTATTTACTTCCCTTACAGCGACCATACTGCGGTCATAGATATACCATCTTTGCCGCTTTTGTAAGCTATTGCTTGTCTCTGTTCTCCTCATCCATACATTAATAAAAGTGTAGGAGCTGTTACGTTTCTACTGCCTCAACTCTATTTAGCTCTTGGTTTTCTACTGTATTTCGTTTTATATAAGCGGCTCTACGGGAAAGAACTTTCCCTATTTCGAAAATCGTGCAAGTTAGCTTCTTTTGGAAAATTTATGAGCATTGTTATAGCTTGCGTACGCTTTTTTCGATTTTCTTTCACTCCGCTACATCCCGTTTACCGACCCTCTGTTTTTGTGTAAGTAGCAACAATAGAATGCCTTCATGGAAAGGATTTATATGGAATATTAATTTTGTCATTTTAAGAATCGCTGCAATCATCTCCTTTCCCATAGTGTAGTTTCTTCTTTAAGCAACAACAAATCTCTTAGCATAGAAAGTAGGAGTAGAATGTTGCTGCCTCTTAAAATCCTCCTTGACGGGGCTGGGCGAGTCACGTCATGCCGCCTAGTGGCCTTCTATCTTGTTTTCTGCTCTCTCTTTTTATGCTTTTTTTCTTCCGCTGCGTCTTTCCAACCTTCTACAGATTCCAAAATTGACGGACGAAATGGTATGTCTCTACTTGTTGATGGTTTGGGTGCATTTCCTTGCTGTGGAGCAAAATCCTCTATTTTGGGTTTTCCTCTCTATTTTTAAAGCAGTTGCTGCACGTACATTTCTGTTTTCATTTGATTGTTTCGTCATTTACTTTTGCCTCTTTTCAATATCTTTTTTTATCTTTGGTTTTATTATTTTTACTTGACTCTTTTGTGCATGCATTTCCTTTATTCCTTTCCTCTCCTATCCCATTTATTTTTGCTCATTCTCTTCTATTTTAAAGATGTGTTATCAATACTTCAATAAACCCACTAAGATTTTGCTTCTGTAATTTTTTTCAGTCACAGTGAATGGGGCGAAGCTCGACAGCTCTGTGGATGAAATTCAATGGTGTGGAACAGACCACTCTACTCTCCTCTTACGAACAATTCAAAATCGTTTATATCGAAGTTTTGATAGTGGAAAAACATGGAATGATATCAGTGATCTTTTTCGTGTATCCAAGGATGGAGAAGAAGAAATAGTGGAAGTAGAATCCATCAGTGTCAATCCTGTTGAAAAAAATATTATTGTGGTATTTTGTAATCGTACAACCGCTCTTGTCTCAGAAAATGCGTACGTTTTTATATCAAACTGTTTGAAAAATTCTCTGGAAGAAAGGGTGTGGCAGGAGAATAAGAGAACGGAATGAGATATGAGCCAAGGAGACACAAGAGATCTTGGCAAAATTTATTTTGTTTATTTGTGTTTCATTTCTATAATTTAATTTATATTTCTTTAGAAATTTTGTATTTTTTTCTCTATTTCTATTTGTCTCAACTCTCTCTCTCTATTTCTATTTCTCTCTCTTACTCTCTCTCTCAACTCTCTCTCTCTCAATTCTCTCTCTCTCTTTTACTCTCTCTCTCATCTCTCTCTCATCTCTCTCTCAACTCTCTCTCTTTCTCTCTCTTTCTCTCTCTCAACTCTCTCTCTTTCTCTCTCTCAACTCTCTCTCTCAACTCTCTCTCTCCTCCCTCCCCCTCTCTCAACTCCCTCTCAACTCTCTCTCATCTCTCTCTCTTTATATATATTTTTATAGAGCCAAAACATTTCGACGAATAAAAAGCCATCATAAGTTCCATTCTTGGATGTTTCATCCCACAAAACCGAAATGGTCCCTTCTGGCTGGAATTTCTGATGAATGTTATCAATCCGAATCTTCAAATTCTTCTAGTAAATGTTTATGAAACTTTGCATTTATATTATAAAAGAAAAATGGAAGTAAAATCTCTTTATAGATGTGTTTTTATGGATATGAAAAGAGAAATATATTTTGAAAACAAAAAAATGGACGATTTATACAAGGAAAGAGCACACACAGTTTTCTTTAAAAACTTTACTCATTTCCTCTTCTATTCTCAGATTGTAATCGTCGTCTCTTCATCACAAAAGATTTAGGCCGTACAATCTCTCTTGTTAGTAATTATGTTGTACAATTCAATTGGGGTGATGTCAAACATTCTCAAGAAGATCGAATTTACTATTCTCGTCATCGTTCTCAGAAAGGCAATCAATTTACTGTGGGAGGATGGGTGAGTAAAGAGAAAGTTGTTTATTATTATTTGAATGATTTTATTTTATTAGTATCTTTATTTTTTTATTTCTGTCATAACTTCTATTTCCCTACTTTTTTTCTATATATTTTTTTTTTTTATAAATACAATTTATCTTTATTTTTTTGTTTTCAAACTATAATTTTATAATCTTGTTTTATATATAGTCTTCGGATGTAGATTTTGTTTATACGGATAACTTTGGAAAATCCACAACTGTTTTGGTTCCATCTGGAAATAAATTTGTTGTATCCAACGAATATATATTTGTGGCTGCGGTAGGATTTTATTTTTTTATTTTTTTATTTTCATCTATTATTTTTTATTTTCATTTATTCTCTTTTATTTTCATCTATTTTCATCCATTCTCTTTTATTTTCATCTATTCTCTTTTATTTTCATCCATTCTCTTTTATTTTCATCTATTCTCTTTTATTTTCATCTATTATTTTTTATTTTCATCTATTCTCTTTTATTTTCATTTATTATTTTTTATTTTCATTTATTATTTTAAATTTAAAAAAAAATTTTCTCTTTAGGCGGATGATATTGCGAAACAAACTGTAGAAATGAAAGTTTCTATCGATGGAGCAAAAACATTTTCAACATCTAAATTATCAACTGAAATTCAACAAAAATCTTATTCTGTGTTGGATGTTTCTGAAGGCGCCATTATGCTTCACGTTAATCATGGAGAAGATGGAGTGAGAAAAAGGAAATTTTATATAAAAAAATTTTATGTGAAAAATTATTGGAAAGGAAGAATAAAAATATCAAAATTATGAAAAGGAAGGAATAAAAATTTTTCAGAAACGTTACTATTTTTTTTTTATAATTTTAAATTTAGTATTTTTTTTTTTTTATAATTTTAAATTTATTATTTTTTTTTTTTTATATAATCAGAAAAGTGATACTGGAAATGTTTATGTTTCGGATGCCAGTGGAACGCATTTTAGCCTTTCTTTGCCAGGAAATATTCGAACAGCTACAGGAGAATGTGAATTTGATAAAGTTATGAGTTTAGAAGGAGTTTATTTGGCTAATTTTAAGGAAGAACTTGAAGGGTTTGTGTTTTTATATAGAAAGAGTTGAAAATATTGAAAGGGAAGTAGAAGAAGAGAAGAAATTTGAAAGAATTGCGAAGAAGAGAAGAAATTTGAAAGAATTGAGAAGAAGAGAAGAAGAGAAGAAATTTGAAAGAATTGAGAAGAAGAGAAGAAGAGAAGAAATTTGAAAGAATTGAGAAGAAGAGAAGAAGAGAAGAATACTACTCAAGGAAAAAATGCGTAGATTTCCTGAATTAAGAGAAGAATGAATGAAAGAAACGAGAAAATTTCAAAAAGAATTTTTTTTTTTTTTTTGCAAAGGAAATATCATTGTATTTATTTCTTTTCTCTGTACGTTTGAAAATGTGTGTAAATTTTTTAATAATATTTTATATTTCGTATGTGATGGATATCCACAGAGATATTTCTTCAATAGATCATATGGAAGACTCTATTATTGAAGATGAAGAAGAGAATGCTGCAACTGAAGTTGAGAAAAAACGTCATCCTAAATCAAAGGTATATATTTTTGGTTTTTATTTTAATTTTATAATCTTTTCATTAAAATTTTTATTCATTTGATTTTTCTCACTGTTTTATCTTCTTTTTTTTTTTTCTCATTCTTTTTCAACTTTTATTTTCTTTTATTTCATCGCAGTTTCTCTCAATTCATCGCATTTATTATTTTTGTAGGCAAAAAATCAAGAGGTTATACGTACAGTTGTTTCCTTCGATAAAGGGGGTGCTTGGTATTATGTCAAACCTCCTGAAGAAGATAGTTTGGGTCAGAAAGTGGAATGTACCACCAAACATTGTTCTCTTCATCTCCATGGAATTACAACTTTCACACAATATGCTCCCTTCTATTCTATGCAAAATGCTGTGGGCATTATTCTTAGTACTGGAAATGTTGGTTCACATCTCTCTTATGATACATCTGCTGTACGTTCTTTCAATGAAATTAATGTACATTTTGATATCTCTTTTTGTTTCTACTTGCCTTTTGATGTGTACTCTTTTATTGATGTTAATGTGCATTTCTTTTCTCTCTCTCAACTCTATCTCTCTCTCAACTCTCTCTCAACTCTCTCTCTCAACTCTCTCTCTCTCTCTCTCTCTCAACTCTCTCTCTCAACTCTCTCTCTCTCTCTCTCTCTCAACTCTCTCTCTCTCTCTCAACTCTCTCTCAACTCTCTCTCTCTCTCTCAACTCTCTCTCAACTCTCTCTCTCAACTCTATCTCTCTCTCAACTCTCTCTCTCAACTCTCTCTCTCAACTCTATCTCTCTCTCAACTCTCTCTCTCTCTCAACTCTCTCTCTCTCTCTCTCTCAACTCTCTCTTCCCCCCTCTTTCTCTCCTCTTGGATGAATTTTAAGTGTTTCTTTTCTTAGGTGAATACATATATGACAAGAGATGGTGGATTACATTGGGTAGAAATTCATAAAGGTGCTTATATATATGAAATTGGTGATCATGGTGGTTTGCTTGTCATGGCAGATGATGTTCATCCTACTACAAAGGTTTAAAACTTTATTGTAGATATTTTTATTTTCAATGGAATGTATGAATTCTTTTAGTGTCTAATGAAGATGTTTTCAGATTAGAAAAGAAAGTGGACACTTTTAGTATGAATAATTATTTTCTTTTTTAGTTTTTTTTATAATAATTCTTTTGCTTTTTATAAACTATATCTTTCTTTTCTTTTTATCAAATTATATATCTTTCTCTTCATTCTATCAAAATATATATCTATATATATATATCTATCTCTTCTTTCTCTTCATTCTATCAAACTATATATATATCTATATATATCTATCTCTTCTTTCTCTTAATGATTTTTTAGGTTATATTTAGTTGGAATGAAGGACGTACATGGTATGATTTTGATTTAAATGGAGGTCCTATTGAAGTGAATAATATCGTCATTGAACCAAATTCTTCAACATTAGAATTTCTATTATATGGAACGAGAGGAGATGAAGGTGTTGTCTATCACATGGATTTCAAATCATTGGGTCAAAAATATTGTAAAGGCTTAGATGAAGCCAATACATGGAATTCAGACTATGAAACATGGATTCCAAGTGGTATAGAAAATGAAAAGATATTTGGATAAAGAAGATGTAAAGAAGAGTTTTTATAGTTTGCATTTCTCTTTTGTTTTTTTCTGTATTCTTTTGTGTATATTTTTTATCCTCTTGTATCTCTTTTATCGTCATTTTCTCATACTTTGATGGAAATTTTAGTTTTTTCTACATACTCTGTTTAGCCCATTTCTTCTCTTTGTTTCTTTTTCTTTTTACATAATTTATATTTATTTTTTATCTTTATCCTCTCATTTTTCTGTTTATCCTTTCTATAATCTCTTCTCACAGTATTCACAACTTTTTCTCATCCTTATTTAATTGGCTATTCCTCTTCTCACTTCATCTTCTTCTCTTCATCTTCTTCTCTTCATCTTCTCCTCTTCATCTCATCTTCTCTTCATCTCCTCTCTTCATCTTCTCCTCTTCATCTCCTCTCTTCATCTCCTCTCTTCATCTTCTCTTTTCATCTCTTCTCTTCATCTCCTCTCTTCATCTTCTCCTCTCTTCATCTCCTCTCTTCATCTTCTCTCTTCATCTTCTCCTCTTCATCTCCTCTCTTCATCTCCTCTCTTCATC
>JADAQX010000187.1:0-73139 GCA_015476325.1 Cardiosporidium cionae | reverse complement strand
GGAGTTATAAGAGTTCACTGTTTAGAGAGCGTAACTAGGATTTCACCATAAAAGTAGTCATTCTCCTCATCTCGACTAATTTAGGATATTACATTACAAAAACTAAGTAACTATTGCCTATTTCATCTACAACACTCTATACTCTACTTCTATTTCGGCCGGGATCTTATTCGATTGGCCAAATGAGCTCGTTTACATTGCAAATGAGTGTGGTAATTTACACCGAGTGGAATGCTCAAATGAAATGGTAGGATTATTTAATTGGGATAATAACTTAAATTGCAAAGCAATTCTGTGAACGTGGTGTTTTCTGTGAGTTGCTCTAACGAGAATTAGTCACGTCCTGCCAGCCGTATATTAAAGACTTCGGCTGAAATAGTTCTTTTATGCAGTAGGATATTAAATAGGTTGACTCTCCTAATTTCGTACGGAGGGTATTTTCACTAATTCATACAATGAAACATAAACTTATTCTACGCTAATAACTACCGTTTGCGGAACTAAGTAAGAGAATAGGAAAAATCATTCACTCCTTCATGCACCTACTTACAATAAATAGAACCAAAAGAATACTACTTCTCCACTCTACGTTATTACTACCCTCTCATTCTCCTCCGCAAAGGTGTAGACATAAGTGCATCCTAGTTGAAGGAAACATCGGGGAAATAGTCCCGTAGTTTCGATTGTTCCTATATTGTGGCTCAATGCTTTTACATCGCTTTATGTGCATTGTGATATCCTTGGGGAGGGTAGGTACAGGGAAACTGCGGATTGTTGACTTAATTAATGTAAGAAAAATAACTACGCAGTAAAAGGGTCATTTTGATAACGGTAAAATAATTATAACAATATAAACATTAATTAAAAATAGGTGTTTCGCTCTGTCTCGATACCACTGTTACAAATTCAATCTACCGTTATGTTCCTCATACATAGCATAAGCGTCTGTAAGGTGTGATTTTCGGAGATGTTCAATTTGTGCGCTTTATATTCACTAGCTGCATTGGTTCGCCTGATTATTATTGAATAGTTATTATTGCTATACATTATTGGCTCAGCTCAAGAATGGCAGCATTGTTTTCTTCCAACCCAACTTTTATATTTTCATTAAAGCTAGCATGTTCACTACCTTTATCATGCTTCTGACAAGTAATCATGCTGTAAAAATGTAGCTACAAGTAAAAGGAGTGAATGCGTACTCAATAATTAAAACGTTTTGACCAATAATATGATATGAACCTTGAAACTCATCTCTTTTGATAAACATTCATCTATATTACTTGCTCTTACATTTTTAGCATCATAAGGTGTTGCCCCATTTACTAATTTCGGCATAATATTGTTGCGTTAGTTGGGAATTTTACTTGCACTACAGAGAATTCTACCAATAAAGTTTTCATATCATGTTATTGAGGTTTCTTTCTATTGCTAGAGATTATTTATTGTCGGAACTGTTTGTCCCTGCCTGGTTACAGTTAAAAACCAAAGCTATAGTAGGTGCAATAGCGACGTGAGAAAGGTAGACAGTTTGCTCGCAGCTTTCGGACGTATCAACAGCCGTACAAAGGGTTGAGATATTTTCTTATCACATCATCCTTTCCTTCTTCGCGTTCGTTTCCGCAGCAAAATGCTTTTGCGTAGACGGCGCCTTCGGTATTTTCCATCGCGGTGAGCATCTTTACCTGCATTTTTTAATTTGCGTTAAGATTAGGAAAATTTTACCGTTTACAGACTACATTTCATTGAAGAAAGGCTTTGCCACTAGATGGAGTCTGCTGACCTGAAGCTTTTCCCATTGAACAGTAAAGCAAAATGTTGAACTTTTTACCACTTCGTTCTCCTGCTGTCTCTTTACTTTACGGTAAAAGAGCGGTGCAGCGAATTTCCGTGGGAGGTGCTTCTAATGCCTTGAAAGAATCTACTACTTCTACACATGATGTAGAAATACCTCTTCCAGTAGTTGATTACTTGTATGATTTTACCCAGCCTGACCTTTTATTGCACCAAAATACATGTTTGCCCCTTCAATGGAAGGCATTTATGCAACTCAAGTAAGTTCCGCATTTACCAAGAGACAAAAGACTTTAAATATTCTCTGTGACGGCGTTACTTTTAAGTTATCGAGAAAAGACTACCCCATGATTTCTACTAAACTATGTCTGTTTCCATGCAAATCTTTTGTATACAGAGTGGATGCTTTCTATTTGATGGAAGCAGCTCAAGCTGGTGATGGAGCTGCTAAATCTGCATTGTCGCAGTTGGATTGGTACCCAAAGTTATCTGCTTTGTATGCTGGCCAACAAACATTGGTGGAATTGGACACTTTAGAAAAATTGGGAAAGCCCAAATTTTCCTATCCTATTCAAGGGAAAAGTGTTTGAGAATAACAATTGAATATACAACCTTATGGTATGATAGCAGCTTCGAGTAGATCAACTTTTGTAGGCTTTTCGGCAATTCTCTCTGCGAGAAATTGCGCTAGAATCACTTGCATGCTTATTGAGGTAATTTGCTAACTGTGTAGAATCTTATTAGAATTTGCAAGCATTTTCTGCTTAATATAAATGCTTTAAAATATTTTTTGAATGCCAAAGTATAAAGAAAATTATTTGCAAACTGGATAGGTGCTACAAAGCAGAGCGAATCTGCACCAAAAACTTTATCACAGGATTGCAGTTTAATCTTCTGCTTCTGAACTAGAGCTGCAGTTGTCTGTTACTATTCCTGGATGAAATGGCAATTTCGTAGTTTTTAAACTTTCCCATGGTTTCTCATTACAAAGTTTTTGTCTGCTAAAGAGTTTGTTTTTGTACTCACTTTAAGTGTATTAGCGTATTAAATCGAAACCAACCTTATTATCCATGTCAGTGTTTTCTCCAAGTCGTCTTCTGTGAAAGTCTGACTCTGCTGCTTTTTATTCTGAAGAGGCACTTCAACAGTCCTGAGCCGTTTTGATCCTGGAAATGCCATGCGAAATTTTTTGTTGCATGATTAAAAATACTTTGTTCTACTGTTTTCTCATTTCGTAGAGAATTAACTTACCAAGTCTCTTTGATATCGTACCCACCATTGATTCTTCTTCGTTCTCTCTAGTTATTACTCTAAATATTTTCTGCTGAAACGTTTGATCCGCTCTACTAATAATTCCACTTAACGACTTCGCCAATAGTGGAGCAAACACATCGGTAGCTTCGCGTAACTGAATTTATGTGCTATTTAAATGGGTACAGTAATTAAAAAATTATTTAAACCATACCTTAGAGTCTGCAATACTGGACAACTGATGTACGGGAAGCTGCTTTTTCAGCTTTTGAAACACTTGATTCATCTGTTGCACTATCGTTGACCGTAAAACATCATCTCCCTGAATGAATTTATTAAGGCGCATTAAGCTCACAAAATCGTGCTCATAGCAGTCTCACCTTAATGTTTGATTTTGCCAAAGTACCGAAACTCAAATCATTGCCAGACACATTAACAAACTGCAAAACGCATATTTGTTGATTCTTAACCGAAAAGCTGAACTTTTCTTATTATACCATGATTAGAGAGTCCCACGTAGCACCTTTGGGTTTAGCTATTTGATGTAAAACAGAAACCTGCGAGTAGACAGCAATTAAAAGTTTGCTTAATTGTACCCATGTTTTTTTAAAGTCAATTGACTAAATCAAACGGCCCCTTGCTTGTACAGACCTCGCTAAGTAATAGCATTTGCGAAACAATCGGAGTATTCTTGACTGTTATACAGGGAATATTCGAAAAATGCCCAATTTATTATATTGTAATACAGGTCGCACCTTTTACGGTGTCACCAGTAGCTACATAATCCAGCCCATATTGTCTTCCATGTATTTTCAGAAATTCCCTGTAGAAAAACATTATTAGATGTAGATCAACAGCGCTTTCCACAAAGTTAGTAACCTGAGAGCTCCCACAATGACGCAGCTCTCCCATTCAGACGGAAGCATCGTTGTGGAATTTGCAAATCGTAGTAGATAGAGTCTGCCATTAACTTCATCGTTTGCTTCCGAATTTTGTTCCACAACCACCACGTCAATTTTCACATGGAGTCTTTTTGTACATTCTGAGGAGGCCCCCAAAATTAGTTTTTGACCTGCGCTAAGAAAACTATCCGCGAATTGATCACATAGTTGTCTCCGATAATTTGAGATACAAATCTTTCCAACAATTGGTATATTCATACAAACTTCAATCTGCGTTCATATTTAATACAATAGAACGGATTATTTCATATTATTTGGTTAGAATGACCTGGGGATTCATTAAACTACATGCTAGTGTATAGCTATGCAATTTCGGAAAAGATACCTGCTTCATTCGACCTATCTGAGTAGCAACGGACAAGTATATTTCAAGTAAGTTGAGTTTCTTAATAACGAAATTACTTGAATGGATATTTCAGTTGACCAGGGCCAGTCAGTGTCAAAAAAAGTGCACAAATTTCCAACGGAAGGTACACCGGCGCTATTCAACTCTAGCTTAAACTGCCAAATTTCTTCATTGCTCATTCTAAAGCACCGAAGTGTTAGATAAATAGTAAACAGAGGATGAAGTGTGTCTCACCTCATTCTTATTTGAAGTACCCCATTAGCCGTTTCACGAGAAAACAAAAGCACCTAAAGACACCATTTCAATAGTAGATTTCAAAGTGCAAAGAATTGTACTATGCATTACAATTCGATTCGAATCTGTTACAACTTACGGTTTTGAGACCAATCCCGAATTTTCCGGAAGTAAACGTTTTCGGTGCCGTGCTGCATTTCGACGAACTGAACATTTCTCCAAGAGATTCAACCGAATTACACGAAATGCCTTCTCCAGTATCCCGACAAATAATATTAGCAATATCATCTGATTGCATTGAAATATCCAGCTCCATTTTTAAATTACGCTGACACCAAAATAGTGGCAATTGAACACGACGACAAGCATCTAGCGCATTGTCTAGCAACTCCTTGACAGTCATAAGATAACCATTTCCGTCGGTAAATCCCGCTAAAGCCAAATCTGTGCAAAATGATAACTTTCTTTATCTTAAAGAAACGATTCTACTGTCTTATCTTACTATTTTGGAAGAATTGGCAAGGAGTTTTGGAGATAGCCATGCTCTTCAATGCTCTTTGATTCTCGGCAATTTGTTCAGCTTTTAAACATATATGATAGATATGATGTCTTATGGCAACTGTAAGCGGTGCTCTCATACATTGATCATAATTAAAGACGTGAATTCGCTTGCAGCGCATAATAATTGTGCCATGCAAACAAAAGTAAGGGGCTCCCATGGTAAGTTACTTGATTGATGTACTTACACTCAAACAATTTTATCGCTTTTTGATGTAAATGCTTTTGTGCCAGCCGTGTACAGATCACTGCAATTCCTGCACTTTTTAGATAAAAGAATTACACCACAAAGTTTTATGGTTCTAGCTCTCTCTTTTAAGCTTGATATTATGCTTCTTTCTATGATCATAAAAACGACCTTGAGTGATATCTTTTTTGACAAAAAATGTTCTCTAATCATATTCCTGAGCATTGATTAGGAAGTTGGATTGGAAATATTATTCTTCCGGTTCAGTTGTGTGCTGACTACATTCACTTATCAAAATTTCACCGAGAAAAAATTTACACTTCGTAGCCAAATTCTCCATCGTGTAAATTTGGTGCCCAATTTTCAATTAGAGTAAAATTTCACATTCCGTTTACCTGCATTATAATAGCATTATTAAATTTACAAATAGCACGTAAAGAACAAAATTTACGTTAAAATGCATTTGCAGTGGTCCACAACAAATCGAAAGAATGCTATTAGCTTTATTCAGAAGAGAGAAATAATTATTTCTCCATTATTGTATTTAAGATGCCAGTAATTTTTTAAAATGTTAAATAGATTTAGTATAACCCCAATTGGCAAACTAAAGGTTTACAAAATTTGTTTTTGTTTACTTCTACTACAATGAAGTAAACATTATTTTAATATTACTGAAATGAATGAAACGCGTTGCTGCAAAATCAAGGCACAAATTGTCATTCATAATATAAAATCTACAGTGAAAAACACGGCTCATGCAATAGGCTCACATTGTTTTTTAAAACAATGTGAGCCAGGCATGGCCATTCTATGAATTTCTTAAGAGCAGCACGGTTAAAGTGCTAGTTTTCTCGAATAATTAAAATGAGCGGTTGCGTTCTTGAAAAAAGCACAAATGCAACCTGCTAAGATAACTCCGCTGAGACTTTTGATATAAAAAGTATACGAATGTTTCTAAACGAATATTGCTGAATTTTCTAAAAAGCTGTAAAATCTTGAGTAGCGTTAATCTAATTTGCTGCAAAATGCCCTAGCTGCTAATTTAATATGCTGAGAATAGTAGTAATTACAATTATTAGTGGTATTCTAATTATTTTAAAAACGCTGTGCCATTACAGATTTTCCCACTTAGTTCTGTGACACCGGATGATTGTAGGGATTTATCAGTTTGTCTGCAGCATATAGACATTATGAATTTACTTGAAACAACCCTCATAGTAAAGCGCCACAATTTCTGTAGAAAATGAGTACCCACCGTAACTTAATTGTGTTTTGCAAATCGAAAGATTCCCGGGATAAAATGTTTGCCATAATTATTACATGGTGTTTGTGTTCCCCGCTCTTGATTTGCAGTTGTGCTTTCAATAAACCGACCTCACACGGGCCAACATGCACTTGTGCTGATAGCGATAATCCAGACGGCACCTTTTACATGAAGCACTTGCAATACAAAATGTAACATTTCCAATAAGTGTACACTATTTCATGTTATCACAATATGTACTAGAAAATTACCAGTCAAGTAAAGCTGAGATTTAGTCTAGGATCGGTATCATAAGCTACATTACTGTGTACTGACCAATTTCGATTGGTATGCAACAAAGACATGTGAATTTTGCGTAGTTCGAACAGCAAGATGAAATCGGCAGCTATTTTTGTGCATATTTCGAATTTGAACGCTTCTGCAATAGCATGTTCCTTCCTTCAGAAAACCAAAATTTAGCGACCTTGGAGTGGTACGCACTAAGCCATTTTGGAAATGCAGTCCCTGTCCATCATAAAAGAATCAATAGAGTTTACGAAGCATGTGCAGTAAATACAAGGGAGTCATATGACGTATATTCAAATCAAATAAATACTCTTTTCGATCAAATAGACTATCAAATAGACTAAAACTTGCCCTAGTCAGAGACGATTGTATTGTCGAATGCGCATAGAGATTTCCTGCCGAGTTTTTTTTCTCTCCTGTAAAATATTAACATGCAATCATTTTTCGATGCACTTCACATAATTTAAACGAGGCTGAATGAAAAGGGGCAAGCGTCTTGACATGCAGACTTGCTTCATACGCAACCAATTTCACAGGTAACCATGGATAAAATAAACCAAAATAGCAGCCCATTTTGGTAAATTACAGCCACAAATTATTGCATTGCAAAACTGTTCCTTGAAGCTCCATTATCACGAAAAAAAGTGTGACTGTGCAAAAAAGTAATATGATGAATGCTACTTTCCCATTGCGATTTTATAGTGATATATCGCACGTTGGTATAATTAATATTGTGGTGCAAATAGCATGTGCAAACATTTGCCAGCACTATCGATAATCTGTAACATGCAGCACACTTGATTTATTCACAGTGCTATTTTATTCATGGATCTTTCCCGACCACGTTGAACTGTTTTTCGCATTTGTCGCATAGGGCCAGCGCTCTCAATTTTCTCAAGTTCCGGCTCTCTTGACACATTTAGGTCGGCGATTTCATTTGTACAGGGGGCACTATGGAAAGGCCATTTGCTAGTATCGTTGATGGCTGCTGTTTTGTTTGACTGCTTTTCGGTAGCGATGCTACGAAAGATATTCTTCTTGTCATCTTCATTGATATTTTTTGGCATGAGGGTTTTTGGAAAATGTGCGAAGGTACCATCAAGGAAATGCTTAGAATTTTCATTGAATTTTTCAATGATCTCTTCTATTGAAATCCTTTTTAAGTTGTGCCTGCGTGTGGGTCTCTCATCTTGAGTTTTGATTGCAAGATTGTGCGGTGTTTGACACTGCTCTTGCACTCCCTTTCTTTCACATGCCTGCTTACTTACTACCTTCTCCATCTGCTCCTCAGCGCAAGCTTCCTCATCTTCTATCATCCCTAGCAAATATTGATCAATGACTTGTATGTATATTTGACTATTTCTGTTATGAAACTGACAATAACACAGTACAGAGGGTATTATCTAATTTCGTAATCACCCTTATCAAGCAATTTTGAGACATTACATCTCTTCCACCCACTAGATCGCTTTTGTTCGTAATATCCATCCCCACTGCATGGCGAATAAATGAATATGTAAATTTATTACTTTAGCATGTGCTTTTAGAGCCATAAAAATAAAGTTTTCTCACCAGATGTAAGTTGTTTCTTTTAAAGAGATGGGAATTTCACCATTTACTTGAAAATTGGCATTTCGTAATGTAGAACCTACAAAAGGACTTTTGGTTTTCTTATCAAACACCATTCGCAATAGTATGTTGGTTAGTTTCTCATGGTTATAGCCAGTAATTATTTTTCTGATTTCGAAATTACCTATATAATGGAAAGTAAAATCACATATTGTAATATTTGTACTTAATGATGATAGGGGTAATGTTTCCATTATTTTTGATCATCTTATACTTCGTTTTTGCTTATCAAGAGGAACATGCTTGTATCCATCGGCATATTCAACGAAACGCCTGTTACAAAATTCCGTTCAAATATGAAATTGCTATTTAAACGGAAAATGATCCTTACGTGAATTTAGAATTAAACGACTAATGTATGCACCCACCTGCAAGTAATAGACTGGTGTGTGCGAGGAAGTTTGCAACTTCGATTTTCAGAAAAAGGTACCCGCTGCAGTGAAAAATAACCATGTAACAACTCAAACACGAATATGAGTGTAGCAAGGGGCTATGCTAGCGGTAACCTATTGCTAAGGAAATGAAGAAAATACTTGTCTTGGTTGCCCCGTATAATCGTTTGTACATAGCACCAGATGAGATTTACAACCTGGGCAATATAAAGGGAGTATCTGAACAAATTCGTCAGTGCTCCACATGCTTGTCAAAAAAATACGTTTGCTCAATATAACCTGTCGGAAGCTGGTCAATGCTTGTATCGATAACTTCGTAATTGCCCTCATTATAATAGCTTTCCAAGTATGATTTTAGCTTCCTATAGCATAGCATTAATAAGCGTGTGCCAATGTAACATGCACTTTAAGCCTGTTTCATGAACTTACTGACTTTTCAGGAATAATTTCTTCGACGTTATAGTTCTCTCTATGTACCACGAAGAGTCTTGGAATGCTTATTCGATCTCTTGTTTCACTGGAAACTTTTTTTCGATTGTGCTGGCTAGCCTCTAGGTTTAGTTTCCGTGAGGAGGCAATGTCTTCACCTTTTTTTAACTCGGATTCACCTTCCCTGCATGAACCATCAAGTAAAGTGAAGGTGTGCTTGCCGCATCTGCTTAAAATAGTAAGCTATATTTACCTTTTCTGCTGCCATGTAAAAGTGGCATAGGAACTACGAAACTGGATTGATTGCGCAATTAAATCACATGTGAATCCAACTTCCTGTTTATTGTCATTGCCTGTGAAATAAACCCAATAAAGCTGGGTGGATTATTATGCTTTATACTTTTAAAAATACAAAGGCTGGAAAAATAGGAGAACTTTGCTTGCTTTTAAGAAAGCTTTTCCTAAAGTATACCAATAAGCTTCATTTCATCAGTGTCACCAATTGCTGATCGGCTTCCTTGCATGTGCACCTATAAGTTATCAAAAGAGCAGCTTTTTTTGGCAATTGTCTCTGTTGCTTTTTAGTAAAAAATTTTAGCAATTTATTGTTTCTTCCTGTTTTTAATTCCTAACTTCTCCAGTGTGATTGAAGTAAATAATGTCACCATTTGACCGCTGAAATATGACACTGTAGAAAAAGGTAAATTGAATTTGATAGAGATAGAAATGCAGTAAAATTATATGGAAAAGTAGCATACTCTAAGCCAGTTTTATTCGTTGTAATTTTAAAATTACATCCATTTCCAAAAGATATGTTACTGCAAACATTGTGAGGATGTTCACATGCCAAACAGTTAACCCCACTTAATACAACTCTGTAATTCCCGCGTTTTTCTATGATATAGTTTTTTTCTGTATCAAAAGCAGGCACAATAAAAAACTCCGCAAATTTGACCATTGCAAGGAAAGATAGCTTTTAGAATCAATCATAAAAGTGAAGCAATTCTATTTTGAGAAACGTGATTTTCTCGCAAATCGCTCACCTTGAAAGTAACTGCACGATTCAATCCCGTCTTCATCCGCTGTTACCCATTTTTCTCCACACTGAATATGTGAAATAATCCCAGAAACCTGATTCAGTAACGTAGAAAATATTACTACAATTTTTAACCGCTACCGCAGAAGAACACGCAGAAATTTTTTTTTTGAAGCCGTTGACTATAATTTGCATTAGCATTTCTACACTTGCTAGGAAATAGGCACTGTAAAAAGAATATTTGCAGCATCTTTCCTGTTCTTTAAAAAGTGAAATTGTATGTCACTCGAAATATAATTTTTTGTACACCATTTATTAAACCAACAAGATACACAAAAATGGAGCGATGAGCGCTGGGCCAATGCACAAATGGCACCCGTTAATGGTTAGGATACAAACATGAGAGATCATTCTACACGTAGTGTTAGTGTTCTTCTATCAATGGTTTGTTAAGCAATCCTATTCGATACCTGCGATGCAGAAAGTTTTTCACAATCTGTGTCATGTGGACTGTAAGCACCATCAATCTCGTTTCCTTGTTGTCCTACATAGAAAAATTGTAAATATCCATTAGAACTTGGTCCAGTGTGATAAGTAAAAACGCTTTTTCAGTAAGAAAATTCAAACTACGTATGCGAGATGACAGGAACTAGCCATTTTATTATACTTGAATGGGTTATAGGTGTCAAGCAAATGCAAAGAATAATGTGTAATACAACGCAAAAAAAGAAAATCAACTAGTAATTGCATTAAAGTCTCATAGCATAGACATTACACTGCATACAATTCGTTTGATTTTGATTGATTACAAAAACAGCATTGTTACTACATTCACATGTGTTATCATTAAACTTGTAGCACCATAGAAAAATTTAGCACCCGAGTTCTTAGATTTAGATGGCGAGGAGAATTTAAAAGAATAAATTGTAGATTCGTTTGCTTCTTTTATGTTGTCTCTGTTAGAACAGCTATCTGCAATTTCTGGGGCTACTGCATTCTGACAACAGGCAATAGAAACGTGATCGAATTGGGAAAATACCCATGCAGCTTTGTAGAGCAGAGATGTTTATTGCATTGCTATTGTAGTTATACAATTTATTCTATTTGAAATTTGCCATTTTAATGTAATAAGTCACAACCGACTGCTATGAGCACTTCCGAAATTTCCGATGCAAACTTTCGAACTATGGTCCCATTTGCATATATTCTTCGTGCTGTTTCACAATCTCCTTTATGTATGCTGCTCAAATTATCGTGCCTAGTTTTGAAATATGAAGAAAAATCTTGTTCTGTATGAATTTGTTTTACTGTATTATCCCTTTTATCTTTGCAGTGCCAAAATAGAAATTAGTTGTCCCTATTCATATCGCTCCCCCCAACAGTTTTAACTATAACAAATAGTGAGAATCGTGGGTTTTCTGTATAGTTTCTCTAGCTTATCATTTTAAATAAAAGCTTTACAACTATTCAATTTTCTTTAAATTTGCAAATTTACTTTGAAGCAATTGGAGCTTTGTCCACATTCTTCTCAACTCGCAATTTCATACGTTCAATAAACGTGCCATCTGCAGAAATCTCGTATTCCTCACCTGCACGTATGTTCATTCTCATTTATTTACGCTTCCAATAGTTGAGTATAAAAATTCATTTATAGGAATGAGATAGAAACAAAAAGTGTTTGACACTAAAAAGGGAAGGTAATTTTCTACTGCATGTTCACCAGTATAAAGAGTGTATGACACGGTCATAGATGCAGGAAAATCTTCTTTAGCGGATGCCAACGAGGATATGGGGAATCGCTGAATGCACACAAGCCTACTACCGTCAGGGAATACGATCCAAAATGAGGCCTCAGCAAAATCTATGCGAATAACAAATTTGTCATGCACATTGGAATTTCGCTTATAGACGGTGCATTCCATATCTTTGCACAAATATCGTATGAACTCTAGCGCATGTTTTATTTCACATGAAATATAATCTATACAGTAATCCATCTACAGTTACTTTGTAAAAATTGGCTCAATAATGCAGAAAGTATCTAAAGACAAGTATTTTAGTATCTCCTAAAACACTACAGCAAGTAATCGCGAAGAAAAAGAATAACTAAGTAACCCATTCCAGATTAATACTCGAAGTTTTTTAAATGAAAGTTTCCAGAAAAGCTTTTCATTCCACGGAAAGTTGTTTGCTAGAGAAACTGCGCATTCTTATAAAATCAGCTACAATGGAAGGGCGGTATAGTAGACACGCACCGTCTTTCTCACTTAAAGGAAGATTCTTCTCTTTAGCATGTTTCAAACCCATCAACATATCAAAGAAGTTAATTTCCTGAATAATCCTGGTTAATTTGGGGGAAGGTCGTTTCTTTTTTACCTCTTCTGTTTCTGTGGACGAAAAAACTGTATTGTTATGACTTAATGAAGAAGAAAATATTTTTATGGTCGTATATCTCAGTCATAGGCATAAGCAACAGAACTCCCAAAGTTTACAACAGTGCAAAGTGTTACATCAATTACTTTCAAGTAAATGGGCAATTCCTGGGATAATTATCTCTTTTTTCCCAATAAAGTATTCAATTAAGCGAATATTCAAGCCTTCTAGCGGTGATATTACATTTTCTACCGCACGCATGTGACCACAGGAATTACTATTAGAGTTGACAAAGATCTTCAATTGGCTTTGCCTTGTATCATTCTCATAACTTTTAGGAAAAAAATGAATCCAATCGTTGAAAGTTGGAAGGGGAATTCCATTTTCGTTTTTCCATTCTGCTGACTTCACGATTCTTTAGTACATATAAAATAACAAATTCCGTACTTTATTTTGTATGGAGTCAACCTGTATTTGAATATATTATTTTGTTCTTTTTACCTTGCATTTATGACCAAAAGAATTACATTCAAATTTTGAATATACTGAGCTGCTAATATTTTTCCTGCATTCAAGGCGGAGTTAAGAACCTGAACTGCGACGAGACGATCAAATTGCTCATTTACCAACCAGCTCAAGTCTAGATTAGAGGCGATATGGTTGAACCCCTTTGAACTAAGAAGATACTTGAAGTGCGTGAGAATTACAGAATTGTGTCTGGTATGGTCAATTGCATCATAAGAAGAAACAGGAGATTCCAATGGGTACTTTTGCTGGCTGTTTTTCTCGCACTTTAACCAGTTATAAAATAAGTGCCTACACGTAACGTTGATCGTTTTGTGAAGAACAACCAAAAAAGATAACGGAGATAAAAACTACTGATACATCTGAAAAAGTTTACGTTTTTAAAGCATAGCATTTCTCGGCATCCATAATGTTTCGATATATCGTAAATAAACGCGCCTCTAAACTACTATACAGGAGGGAAAGAAGTGATGAGGTGCGGCCTAACACCGAAAGGAATATTGGGTTTATTTCGTCAAACTGATTGAAGATCGGCTTTGCACTGAATACAATATTGTGTATTGTAGTGTACACAGACTTCAGAAAACGAGATGGGGTCGAAAACTGCAGTATGAAGAAGTCTAATTGCTTTATATGAGTGATTGCATTTTGAGCTAAACCGCTTTTTCTCTTACGGGTTTAAGGATGAAGAAATGACAGCTGGCTGCCCTTTATACGCTACTTCCTGCATTTATCAACATATAATAAGCGCGTGTATATGAGATGTAGCAGCTAATACAATTAAGCGAAAAAATGCCCCATACATGCTCGCTTACGGAATAAAAATTGCCAAATAAAGCTTTGATACGCCAAGAAGCTTGGTTAGCATATTCTGTTACGTTAAAGTCTTGGGAGGATTTCCGTTCTCTCCTGTAAAATAGAGTTCGTGTCTAATTAAAGAGTTTATAAGCACTGTCAGTATAGAAAAAGAATTGAACTTAATAGCAATACCCAGAAGTAATTTTGAGCTCGCTTGAAATCAGATCCAGCATGCAAAAAAGATAAGCGGGCACGATCTCCCCTTTGTGTAAGTATGATCTTCGTTGTATGCTTTTTCTAAAACATGGCAGATTTGCTTGTACACTAGAAATAATTTAGCTCCAACAATTGAGGCATTTAAAGCCGCATACGTGTGACAGGATCTGCATGAACGAAGCACTACAAATGAAGCTATGTGCTAGATCTGGACGAACCTGAATGCTTGGCTTAGTCTACGATGGTACTTTGTTTTTCGGTGGCTGGGAATTGGCCACAGGTCGTACACTGTAGCTCTTCTCAAAAAAGTAGAAAAACTCTTTCTTTCTTGGATCACATGGTATGACAGATCAAGCACGTGTTTGAATGTTACGTTTGGTTGTTCACTGTAAACGATTTGTATATACCTGCTAATTTTTCCACAAGCATGAGTGGTAGTATGAAATACTATGCAATAATAATCTGTAAATCAAAGCCTTGCCGAAGAGTCTTACCCTTCTTTCATAGTTACTGCTAATAGGGGGACATGAGCCCACTTGCATTGGAAATCACAATGGGAAACAAAAGCTTGGAAAATATCCAAATCTGCTGGTAAAGTATCGGAAAGTGTTCCCACAATAGAGACAGTATTATTTGGTTGCAAACAGAGAACGCCTGAAACATCCACATCTTCACTTTCGAACGCTCTCAGTAATTCGCTGCTCCATTGAAAACCCATTAATAAGAAAAGTAAATCAAAATTATCGCGTGAGAATACTTCGGCAGAATATTTTTCACTTCTGTTACTCAAAATTGGAATTGAAGTCAGCCGACGGTTACGTTTTGTTTCCACCCGTGTTGCAGATTTTTGAATTATTTCTCGCTTCAAAGCATTGCAAAAATTCATTTTAGTTGCTTGCTTCCATTTATTCTGTAAAAGGAGTATTGCTCTAGCAAACTTGTACTGCTGATATACGAATGGGTAAAGAACACGAAGCATGAGCAATGAATATCATCTGCTGAAAGGCTTTTTCAAAATAACAAATTGCAAGGCTAAAAAAAGTTAGCACAGCCCATACCATCGAGTACACAAATGCAGTTCGCAATGAGGTGCCTAGAAATTGATTAGACGCTTCTATTTTACCATGTAGCAATATTCATTCCGTTCCTTCAACTCTAAGTCTTCGTGGGAACAAACATGCGGGGAAATGCTTTCAGGAGTTATGACTATGACTCTCGGCTGATAAGTCTGAAGAGGAAAATGAAGTTAAAAAAAGTTACTACGCATTTCAAATCCCGCTTGAGATGGCGAAATGCATGCTTCAATACAGCAATGAACTTATTCCCAGCAACCGTCATTGCTACTATTTGATAGAAAACACTAAATGGGCGCGCAATATCAAAAGTAATACTAAAATGTGTATGACCTTCAAGGCAACGGCCCATGAACCAAGCATTCCGATAGCTTCACTACTTGCTGTAAATGTTGCTGGACTGGGTGAGACTTGACTCCCAAAAATTGCCTGTTCTATACTGCATTTGACGAATTCTGAGTTAAATTCACACGCAGCTTGGTCAAAATGATTGTGCACTGCTTTCGATGGGTTGTTAATTCCAACTGATTCTGTAGCACTGAATTGGTCTAATTGGTGACTCTGTGTTCCCTCAGAAAGGATTATCATACAGGAACAACACAATCGCGGCTCAGGAACTGTTACATTAGGCGCTATGTCCTCTTCAATATTGGGACAGTCGGGGAGCATGGTATTGCTTCTTATTAAGTCATTTTCCTTATGAATGATCGCTTCCATTTTGAAATGGTCAATGTTTTTTTCTATTTACACTTCTCTCCCGTTGCCCCGATAAATTTTCTCAGAAAGAGCATGTCAAGCATTATGCGTTTGGTGATTGGCAAACGTACATTTTTATGAATGGTAAAGGACAGCTTGCAGGGGATATAACATATGCTTCATGAATTGGATTGTCGGCTCTCTACCGTCCACGCCGGAGTGAACCAAATAAAATGTACACCTTTATAAGCACCCATGAACCGACAAAAGTGTTAGTTCTACGAAAGAATAGCTTGAGTTTCGTTTGCGATGATTCCTGCTTATTTCTGAGTGATTCCTCGTTTTCCACCGTGAAAATGCAAACCATATTTAAAATTTATAGTGGTGGTTCCGTTCGTCACGGCAAGTGATTCAACCTATGCAATAAAGTGTTTACTTGAGTGTCACATAGATCTTTTCTACTTTAGCAGTATATTCCAAAATGTGACCACATTTAGCTGTGAGGTTTGATCAATCATGTATACATGAAGAGACGTCGTCATCTTTGGTATGAAAACTTTTGCTCTTTTCAAATAGATGCGGAGTCGATAAGTTTTTTCCTAGGTAGTAGTTTAACAGCATTGAGTCATATTTGATTCGAGTTGCGTCATTTTTAACTCAACTTGAGAAATTTTGCATTGGACATATAAGCACATTCAAACAACTGAAATTGAGGCACTGCAATTCTAAAATGTGGGGAAAAAGAATATCTTTTGTTTCTTAAATTTAGCTTGCTGTCGCTTGCGGTATAAAGTCAATTGAATGATTGTATATTGCAGAAACCATACGCGTTGAAGTTGTATTTCAATAAACAAATATTACCTTTGCCGCTCTAAAAGTACCACGATAGCGTTGCAGTGATTGTGTGAAGATTGACCCACCTTGAAGCAAAAGAGGAAGCTGTTTCTGATAAAAATATGTTTCGCGCTGGAGTGAGATATGAGTGAACAAGCTAGCAATCATTTTAAGAAACGCCTTGAATTGGCTTTTGTAATAATCTTTGTACATTTCATTATTTCATTTTCTGAAATTTGCATATCTGCGTGTAAGAAGGGTGTTTTGAGAAATTGGCAAATTTGAAGCAGTAAGCTACAGTTTACAGTGCGTTTCAATAAGCATGTAAAATTAAAGCACTCTCATTCTTAGCAATGTCTGCATGCTTGTACCTTGACTGCAAATATTACTTATTTGTAGTCTTTTGCGTTGTGCCCCTCTGGCAAAGTGGGTGGGTGCATGACTGAAAATGATACTGCGTCGTCTCCACTTTCGGTCTTTGATTTTCTTTAAAATCGTTTGTTACTGTTTCATCATGTAATATTGCTATTCAGTCATGTTATACGGATGGTAATAGCAAATCTAATGAATATTGCAAGGCAAACTTTATCCCATCCTGATACAATAAGCAGCTACCAACGAAATTTCATAATCCATTGGCGTTCACAAAAAAGCATCACAATTATATTGTATTATTCAAGGTAATGTAAAACGTGTATTTTAGAAGTCTTATCGAATGGAATGTAGTTTGCGTACGAAGAATTGCAGGAAGCATAGTGAGTTGGCGGAATGTAGGTTAAACAATAGCATGCATGAAAATGTATGCTGAAATGTGGTTAGAAAAGGTTTTAATGAAAGCCCCACCAGTCTCATTTCTTCTTTTCGGCTACTTTTTGCTTGCTTTCTTATCTCATAGAAAGTTGTTCTTAGCTCTTTTGCTCGTACCTTCCGCATAACATACAGATTTACGAGTTATTTCTTCCTTCCCTATTGCATTTTTTTTTTCTTAGTACCAAATTCCCCCTCTAAAATAGCTCAAGTGGAAAGTAGATAAAAGTATTCTTTGCAACTATGCTTATCAAGTAAAAATTATATTAATCAGAATTGTAAATCGTGAATGACAGAGCCACTTAGTCCCTTCATACTCATATTAATGAAATGCAAAGTACGCAATATTTATAGATTATCCTTGCTTAGAAGTAGCTTAAGTATTGCTTGCATCTATTAGATATACCGCAATGTCCAAGTAATGAGCTCCATAAAACATTTTCAGACGTGCAATAGTTTTGTGCATTCAAAAATTGACACCTTATAAAGCGCTTCTAGTTGTTGCAGCAAAAACCATTTCTGCTGATTACCGATCCAACAGTATTGCAAAACAGGACAAAATATGCATACGGTAGAGGTAAAAGAACCTTGAGTTTAGACAAAACAATTAATTTAATGGTATGAAGAGTTGACTGGTTTTATTCAAGTAGCCAGAATCGTAACGAATAGAAAGAAGCACCTAAAATATCTCAAACCGCAATGCTTAAAAAATTCTTTGGTGAATTAGCTATCATAATCGTTTCCGCAAATGAAAACTTTCGGATTTCTGCAACATCCATAAATATCGACAACGCTGCCACGCATGTTTTACTTCTACTTACTTTTCTTCTACTTAAATACAATCCCATAATACCAGTAATGAAATTTTGAGTCATGATTTTAGGCTTATATTTGAAAACATCCAGTAGTATGATAAAATCATCAGATAAATGCGGCTTATCTCCTGAAATAATCGAGACCGAAGTAGCATAATTTATTAGAAAGTATTCAATGTAAAGAGAATGCTTCAAATTGCTTATCCCACTAACAATGCCCATTGCGGTTGCAGAACTTGCGGTTGAACGCAAAATTTTGAAAAGACACCACACCGTGACAAAATAACAGCTGGATTTTATATTAAATGCGTGTCTATGTGTGAGAAATTTTTCTACTTAGTGTATAGCCTTTGGTTTGCTATAATAAACAAGGAAAGCATGCAATTGTAGAGCTGGAATATTACACAAGGTAGTATAAAAACTAAGAACGAAAGGTAGAGACAGCCCAAATATTCAAGACAATCCAAATCATTGCAAAACTACCTAATTATGTTATATTAAACGTAAAGTGTAATAAAACCCATACATTTCACGCTTGTAAAATTTTCCTTACGCTGAATAGAAAGAAAATGGGATTTACGCAATAATCTGTTTTGCCACCAAAGCATTTTCGAACTGTTTTTCACAGTGCTTTCTCATTTGTTTCTGCAGTCACATCATTTGTTTTCACAAAAATAACGATATGAACAATTTCTAGAATGCAGAAACAATGCAACGTTTCCCTCAATTTCTTCTCATCTGTAGGTATCTGTTTTTCAAGACTTCGTTATACATCTTTTTTCAATATTTTGTTTCTTTTTTTTAAGCAGTTGTCACAGCAAGATGAGTACAAATAAGAAACCTTGAAAACAATTGGATACTCTAGGCAACTTTGTGGGCATTCGTAAACATATTTTTGTGTAATTTGATGAAAAATGGCCTCTAACCTCGTCGAATGTGATTAATCATTCAAAAAAGCTTTAGCTGTAGAGTGCAATTCGAGAAAACGTTGCATAACTGCGCGACGTTTATCGCTTTATTGCGAATTAAAAGTAAGATGCTGACATTTGCTCTAACCCATTGTTAGGAAGCAGGCTACAAGTAACTCCTCTCATACTTTGCCATTCAAGCGCTACATTGTTATGGAGATAGCCACAGTGAAAACAACTGCAAACTAAATGCTGTATACATGTATAATCTCTTGAATGCATGATAGAGCCTTTTATTTTCTTGCTCATATGTGCATAGAAGCTGCTCTTCTTTAATGACAGTCTAAACGACTTTTTTCTCACAAAAGGAACACACTTCATTTTAGTCCTCTCTTTATCAATTATAATTTGTGCCGTTTGTTTATGCATTTATTTTAGAAAATTAGTTGATGCTGCAGAGAATCTATAATATGTAACGAAATACGATAGAAGCAACTCTAAAAACCGCTTGCTTGAGCGGCTGCACTATTTTTTGAGACGTGAGTTTATTTTATGTTGTTTATTTTGTCGGTAATGTGAGCTGTCACGACATATTCTTCATTCTCTCTCTCTTCCATCATATTTCTCAAGAGCATATGAGAAGCTTTTCGAAACTTACAAAACATTTTATTTGGAGCCCAATGTTGTATAATGACAAACAGTAATTGTAATACATGGTTTTAAGCTAAAATATGAGGAAGTATTTATTTGGTCATGGATATACAGGCTTGAGGATATGCACGACTCTTTGCATAATTAATTAAATGCATCCTCGCTCATATATCATACGCTCACGTAACAAGGAAATTCCTTTTTGTGCACTCCTTATTGCAGCCATCACCTACACTTTTGTGGCATAACAAATTACATTTCTTGATTATATTTTATCACCTTTAGAGGGTAACTGTCGGTAACCCCACTACATTCATTCTTTCCCGCTTGCCATACATATGTTTGCTTTGTTGCCCACGACTACATTGATAGAGAGCATTTGTGCTAGTGATTTTATATTACATAATTCCTTCGCATCATTCTGCTTTAAATTTAATAAGTTCTGTTTCCATTAGGCCATTTTTATTTTAATGGCGTACTGTCTATTTGACCCCTTATTCGATGCGTTGATATTTTTTTATTCACTTTTATCATATGATAAGCCGGCACTATTGTAAGGGATTCTCATTTTGTAACTATTACCCTTTTTTTTCATCTCAGCATGAAAGCTTTCTTTTATATATTTCAACAGTTTATCGTTTAATGCTAATCGCTTTTACAACATTTTGTTTTCAAAAAGATTTCATTTCCATTTTCGTCAATAACCTACATTAGAATACTTAACGAATTTTCAGTTACTGTTATATCTTTGACTGACTACTTGTAAAGAGTCAAATCTTTATCTCTATAGTCAAACTTTTCCATAAGTCTAATCAGCTGTCTAGGTTCTTAATATAAGGAGTAGTAGCCCACGAAAAGAATTCGGCGCGCTTGGCAGTTCGCATAAACACACAGCTAAGGAAAAGTGTATGAGCCAATAGACGAAAAACAGAAGAACTGCATGGTACAGCGGGTACATATTAACACCTAATTCACTTGTACAATAAAACTAACTCAAACTAAACAACTGACTGCTGTAAAATGATCAAATTGAATGCTAGCTTTTGAATGTTTTATGAGCGTAGTCTAATGTGATGCAGTGTAGCCCGTGTCGAATCGTTGCAATTTTTCTCTTTATTTGGAAGGTTTTTTATCGCTAATAAGGTTTTTAATGATAGAGTTACTGCTAAAAGCTATTTTGCATAGAATGAATAGAAGCCAAACAAGATTATCGAAAATATAGGAAATATATTGTTGCTACATTTATAAAATTAAAGATGACTAAGTTCAAAATGTCCGAAACAAGATCGTTTCCGAACTGAAATAGGACTTACACTCAACGTTTGAAATAAAAACGAGTGTTGATAAATTCAGTTGTTTCTTCAAAACGTATGTTAGTATTGCTTATAATGCAACCAGTTTCTGAGAAAATTGGAATCCAACTATCCTCTGGTGCGTCGATTATCATTCTAGTTGTTGTACTCCATTCTTTTATTGATCTTTGGCACCGGAAAACCCAATCCAACCAAAAACGCTTTCGTTCTCCTTGGCTTACTGAAACGACATGCAATTAGTTGAACTTCTAATGCTTGGGGCGTCTACGACACTACATAAGTAAAAAAAATTCCTTTCCGTGATGGCAGCTTTTTGTTACTTTGCAAGTGTACCAATGCAGTAAGGACGTATATTCTCAACCACATTCATGCGATTGCATGAAAGTTGTGGTAGTTACTTCTTCAAAGGGCTGCTTGGTTATTAAAAATATAAGAAACCCTAGAAATTTATTGTATGGCCACACTTGCTATATTTCAAACGGTACTGTGTTACTAGGTGAAAGACTTCGAAACTAAAATATTCACATTATAGCGTTTTGCTACGTAGAATTCTGCCCCCAAAGGACATCCGCCGTCTTTCAGCAGTTTTGTTTCCTGTCTACAATTGCTTTCAATTTTCTCACCTCTCCTATTGTCGTCGATACATTAGGAAGTATCCCGGAATGATGCATCGTGCTGTCAGTCAAAGTGAAAGGAAATATCTAGAAGATGGCATACTGCAAGGAATTAGACTAGATGGCAGAGGCTATCTTGACTATCGGCCCTACTCTGTTGAAACTGGAATATTATCTTCTGCTAATGGTAGTGCTCGGATATTTACAGCAGATGCAGATGTTATTGTCGGTGTTAAGGTATATGTACAGTTAGCGAATAATGTATGCTAAGATATATGGTTTTATTATGCAGTTCATCTTTTTTTACTTTATACGAGCGGTTTTTATTTGAAAGATTTGTACTGAAAGTAGCTTTTTCATACAGTAGTACATAGCCACGATTAATTTGTGTGTCACTGTGAACTGCCACTAAGTGTACAGTATGTATTTCTTCTATCAGAGCTTCTTATAAACACGCTTGATAGAGATATTTGTTGTGTCAATATACTGATGCACTTGCTTTATAATTACTTAAATGTATCTCGATATACGCAACGCAACCCTGTCGTACCATTATTTTTTTCAGACAGGTATTTTAAAAAATGAATATTTCAGGTTCTGTGATTTTTACTCTTCTGTTTTGCCTTGATTTTTCAGTGTGAAGTTACTAAACCAAGTGATGAAAAGCCAGATGAAGGAGATATATTATTCACGGTGGATTGGTAAGGTGCTCTCTCACTCTCAATTCTTCACTCATCCTCCCTATTTGGTTTTGAAACTATGTAGCTTTATGCCTTGTTTCCCTTAAATTGGGCCTATCCATAGTTCATATCGCTCGTCTTTTTTACTTGCTACATACAGCCCCCCATCAATAGGGTTTGAAATAGAAGAGAAAAGTCGTGGCACTCTCGGTTACTATCTTTCGGATTTACTGACAGAATTGTGTGCATCTCGAACCTGCATTGATCGAAAAGCCTTTTCAATATTACCCCATCATTTTTGCTGGATGGTGTTTGTAGATGTTACTGTGAGTTATAATATTATCATTCTGTTGAAGTAGTGATGTGTGACAATTCATCTATTTAAAATTGAAACTTTGGGATTACTCATACTTCAAACTTATTGAAAATTTGTAGTTTTGTTCGTTTGAGTTGATTCTCTGTGTTAGATCATGGAGTGGACGTTTCATGGTAATAATTCTTCTATAGTAAGATTTGTACAGTGTCTACTCTTGTGAAGAGAAAAATTTAACTGCTTGGAATACCCAGAAGCAATGCTGTATGCTATGCCAGTTTCCCGTTTGGGCTTTCTCAATTTTTTGCGAACAAAAAAATATGTATAGATCTCCGCTGTGATTAAAAAATATATCTTTTATAGTTCATTTTTTCTGAATAGTTTGCTTGCGTGCTTGTAGTCCGGGTGTATAACCTTTGTTTAGGATAAAACCGAGCCTAGTAGATTATCAGAATTTATCGACACTTTTCACCAGAAAATGGGTATTTTTCTATTGAAGTTCATAATGTTGAAAAACAGACACAAGAGAATATGAGAACCTGTATATTACCCATTGTTGATCCTCTATAAAAGAAGGTGAATTCTACGATTTTGCTCCTAGGTTCTGAAAGCAGGAGGCTGCCTAAGTGATATCATCAGTATTGGTATTCGTGCTGCCCTCGGAGATACTCTGTAAGTACCTTTCTCCTTATCTTCTCTTTCTCGTAGTTAAATTTGTCTTGAACGCTTATCACTTCATGGGAATAATGGATTCCCCTGGTAATGTAGGAGGGAAAGAAATTAAAGCGTAGCGCTCACTAGTGGGTATGTTTAATTAAATGTTAACCGCAGAAAATTATATTTGGAAACAAGGTTGCAAAAAGAGTGAAACGGATTTTTGGAGAAGCGCATGAGATGAAATTCTATTAGGGGGTTAGCAGAAGAAGAAACGAATTTTTGAGAGAAATGCAGCATTGAAAAGCATGAATACTTTGTGAATATCGACTATTTCGCATACGTATACTGTAGAGTATATATTCATAAACAAGGTTTTTCTATCTTATATGAATGAGAATTTAGGTCAGAATACTCCGGAGAAAATGTTTTTTGTGTATAGAAGGATATGTATGTTATCTCTTGCATAGTTTTATAATCACGGATTATAAGGAAAAGCAAAGTAATCTTTTCTTTTTGCGTTAAATTGAATAACGAAGTGACCAATGGCAGTGTTGATCATTCTCAGCCTTGTCTGTGGTGATACATAGGAAGCCATTTAGCACACTATGGAATAGTTTTTGCTTGCTTCTGCGATTTGTTTATAGGTTACCACGGTTGCAATGGTATGAAAAGGAAAATACAGAAGACGCCAGTTCGGCAGAAGTAGAATATCAATTGGAGGCGGATGACCGGTACAGTTTAAGCTACAGATTTACAATTTTCGATTCTAATTATGCTTGTTTCGTGAATAGGTGAATAGGGATTCGCCTTACAGGTGCAACAGCGTATTCTTGCATTGCTGAAGAGAGTGATATATCTTAATATTTGCTTTGATCAAATACAATGACGTTGATAGCATTTAGGATTTGATCTTTGTATTTCCGTTTGCTTTTTTGTGAAACAGAGAGAGTGCAGGACTTCCATTCCCTCTTGATTCTTTCCCAGTGTGTGTGACTGTTGGTCAAGTGAGTATTTAAAAGATAATTTTTTGTGGGGGATGCTTGCTTGCCTAATTCTTTCTTGTTCTCTCGGTGGATATCCATGGGCATTTTAATTTTCATTTTTGGAAATACTTTGCCCCTCTATGAACATTTACCACGTTTTCATCTGTGTTCAAATAGAATGTAAATTTTTAACAAAACGAAATTATGTTAAAATAAAACACATTTTACTTCTCCAAGGCATGCAGTCTCTCTTTTCCATCATTTCTTGTTCTTCTTAAAACTAAGAAGAATTCTCTGCATAGTCAAATGGGGCAGAGTGGTTAGTATTTTCCTTGGCTACTCACCGCATTCTCCGTCGTTTCTTTTGTCTTTTATATCATCGTTTCCCTCCGCATTTATTTCTTCATTGTAGATTATTTTTATTTTAATGGGATCCCCTCACTTTCACTCTGCTAAAATTACATCTAAAACGACTAGGGAATAAAAAGCTTTCTTCTTTTTGTTATTTTAGATTAAAGATCACTTTTTATGGGATATGAGCTCAGAAGAAGAGTCCTGTGCAGATACAATTATAACTACTTCTATTGACCGTAGAGGAAATTGCAGTGGTTTGCATAAATCCGGTGAGTACGGTGTACTTACATTTATCCCATTCCATTGGATAGGGTTATACTCTCTCCACCTGCTTCAGAGGATGCTCTCTGGCACTGCGGGTGTTAGTCGTGATGAAAAATCATTTCCTTGAGCAGTTTATTTGATGCTATTTCGTATTTTTTCAAGGAATTTTTTACATTCATTCCTGTATTTGGCTACTTCTTGTTTTGGGTAGGTTTCAGAGAGTGTCTCATACTGTGAAGTAAAAGAAATGCATCGATTCATCTAGTCTACGAGTGGAGCCTATGCTTCTTCTTTGCAAAAAATTTTCACTTTCTATGCCTTCTGGGATACACGTGTAGTCTGCTTACATCTACAAACTCTGAGCATTGGTTTTTGTTATTATATTTGGGCTGAGAAATGCCTTCGCCTAACACGGGTAGCCATTTTCGTTTGTTGTGACCTTGTTGTGGGAAAAGTGATTAGAAAATATATATAAATTGAATGCTTGAGGCTTTGGGATTACATTAGAGACGTGTAGAGGTTTATACGAAAGAGAGAAGCCATAGCTATGCATAATATTTTAATTCTTGCAAGCATGGATAATGAAAAAAATGTGATTTGTGCATACATCCTCGCTTTCTTCACACCTTTATTTTCATTTGTAGAAATTCTTTTGCTTCGTCTATTTTATTTTTTCAATCTTATACCCTCATGATATTTTCTTTTTTTTCTCCAGGGATGGGTACCATTGAGCTGTCTTCTCTTACTACGATTCTCCAAGTAAGCCATAGACGGCGTTTATCTCTAATTTAGGAGCCATGTGGATATTAGCAGTTTCCAATTTTTTTTGTAAGGGAAGCTGTAGATAGACATAAGAAGACAGCCCCACAGAATACCTCTTCTTTTTATTCCTCCATCCATAAGAGATAAATCAATAAAAACTTTGAAAGCTAATGAATCTGCTTACTTTTCTGGTTCACTCTAGTTTGTTTTGAGTGCGTGTTAAGTGGCAGCATCCTCCAAGGGAAATAATTATACGGAATTTTCACCCTTCAAAATGAATGCATTTATCTTTAAACATGTCAAACGGAGGTGCCAGTTTTATTTTGGAGACTTTTTGTTTGTTTACAAGAATATCCGAATGGCTATGAACAGAAACTACCGAAATAACTTTCCTGTAATTTTTCTTTGGACACCTCTTGCATTCCTATTTTTCTGTGTGCAGAATTCACAATCTATGGGGGAAAAAATAATACAGAAATTGCATGAAACTCTTGACGAGTTGCAACTCTATAGGCATGATGGGCAACCACGAACAGGTTTTATGAAATTTTAAAGGGAGGCTTGTGCAATTTTCTTCCCAATTATTTCATCGCAACTGCTTCCTTCCTCATGTAGAATGAAATTTCTATATATATGCAATTCATAGCATGACCTTTCTTTCTGCTGCAAAGAAACATGATAGGACTGGAAAACTCTACGACTCATTGCTAGAGCGTGACGAGATTTAACTTTTAAGAAAAATGTATCCCATTTTATTCCTTCTATACGTGTTGACTCTCCTTATTACTACTTTTGACTTGAAGTAAGAGTAATTAATGTTTCTGAGCACTCTTTACAATCTTCTACGGTGGGGATTTTTCTCCTCTTATTCACTTTTTTGAAAAGAAAAAATAAAGGGGTGTTGACCCGTTATCTCTACAGGATGTTTGTTAGTTTTTACATATGAAACTTGAACTATTCACTCGTCATATCTGGATGCACTACCCACTCACGACAACATATAATCTCTATTATGTAATAAATGTCTTGAATGTTTTCCACTTTAAAAAACGTTTAAAAAGTTACAGCACTACTGCAATGCGTGTGATATCCCATAGAACTTGAAACGTGTGATAGAGGGTAGGTAGATTTCACATACAGAGCCCCACAGAGGAGCCTGCTTTAGGTTCTACCATTTAAAAAATCATTAAAAAATAGAGTATCGACTTTTATTTATTGAATTCCGTTGCTACTACGCATATTCCTGGAAGAGTAGGGATTCAAATTTCACACAGAAAACACAGCAGCACACGTATTTCACTTAGAAACAATAAAACTACGAGTAAAAGAAAGCACAGCTGGAAAACTTGGTTCTCCTTATTCCGTAGAAGAGGCAAGATCTTCGGTGAGGCGCTCCAGTTCTTCAAAATCGATTGTCTTAGGGGGCTCATCGCGCTGTTGATGGGCAACGGGGATATGGGAAGTCCACGAGGATAGATGAAAACCGTGATTTCCCTCTGCCTCGGCCCTACCTAATAAACATTGCATAGCTTTCTCCACCACTACCATTTCTTCAAGCGCACAGAAAGGTAGGTGGCCATGGGTCTCACGAAGTACAAGAACACCCTCTAAGCTGGGTAAAACGGGGTTATCGATTTCATGAGAGAGTGAAGTATTTTGATCCGTATTAGGACAGGGAACGAAGAGAGGGAGGGCTTCATTTTTGGAAGCGTCAGGAGACCACGAGCATTCACATGTTTTGGGGTAGAGTGGTTGGGCACAGCGGGGGACAAATGAACGATAGGATAGAAGAAGAGAACAGCAACGCTGCTTCATGATCTCACTATCCTCTTGTGTGGCCTTCCATAGTAGCAGCTTGAGTAAGTCATTCAAGAGAGGGCACGTAGGACACTTTAAAGAAGAAGGTGTTTTTGTATTTGCAGTTTTACTACCGGAAGTACAAGCGACCGTCTGAATATGTGACAAATGAAGAATTCTCGAACCGGGAGGGCATACACCCACAGAAGCGCCCGCTTCAAAAATATGCACCGGTGTGTAGGAAGAGCTGACCGTCTCCGAGTTATGGAGAAGGACACTCATCTTTGGAGCATCTCTCACAGCCTCAATAAGACTCTTAGAGCATATCACAACAAGATGGCACAACGCAGAGGAAGGTGAGGGGGGAGAAGCCGCTACCGGCTGGGTTGCACCTAAGAGAGTACACAAGGGGACCTCTAATCCCTTGTGAGGCGTTAGTACAGGAGAGGACAAGGGGTCGTCCAAATCTCCTACAAAGGGGACAGAGATTTGAGGATGCACAGCAGGGCATTCTGTGGGGATAGTGCTGGAGAGAGGCGCCTTTGAAGCAACAGATGGGAATGCCTCGATGGATGAAGGAGCGGTTGTTCGGAGGGGTAGGCAATGATGGAGTGCACACTGGACGGGGGATTCCAGATTTCCCAAACTTTCAGCAGAGGCCACAAGCGTAGACGTACGCACGGTGTACCCAGAGGATAACTGCAGCTTATATAGCCGAGCCGTGCGTCGCCGTTGCCCAGACGGTGGAGTGTCAAAACTATCGGCAGAGGTTGAGGGAGGCGCCTCCGTCGAATGCTCAGGAGTCTCAGATGGATCTTTCGTAAGAGAAGCAGCAGTTTTTGCAAAGGATAATGCACAAATAGAAGTCCTCAGCATATGAAGTGTTCCATGTATAGCCGCTGCTCGAGTGAGTGCCTGCGGAAGATCGCCTGTTCCAAAGTAGGAATATAAGAGGGCACTATTTTCACCATAAATACCCACAGATGATAAAAAATGTGCAACACGTTGCATTCCTTTTTCTGCTGTCCAAGGATCCTCATTAAAGGGGTGAAATGCATCCATACGCTTATTGAGAGTACTTTCATTATATGGTGGAGTCTCCATTGACGGAGAAGGATGGGTATGTGTGGAATCTTGAAAAATAGTAGCGTTTTCTGCATTTTTAAGAATATTTTCGGAATTAGAGAGCGTGAGTCTATCCATGCTAGATGGAGAGCGGTCGCATAAGCAAATACCATACGTAAGGTATTGGCAAAGGCGAGAATTCAATCCAAAAAGTTTCAAATATGAATGCCATGTGATACCAGACAAGTCCTCTGAGAGATCTCCTGCCTTATCAGAAACACGCTTTGTATAAAGAACAGGAGAACCAAACTGAAGCGATTGAAAACGCGTGTTTTGTTTCGAAACAAACCGCATTAGCAAGCGTTTTTCGCTCAAGGAAAGATGCGAATGAGAGAAAACAGAGCTCTTAGAAGTAGGAACGGATTCAAAATGAAGTGTGGCTTGCAGACGATGCTCAGCTTGTTTCATGTTGTAGAAAGGAGAACTAAGGATCGTAAGTGTAGGCGAAGTGACTGATGAAGTTGTGTTTACATTTTCTTCAAACGATGAGCTAGAGGTCGAGATAGGCTCTAACGGGGACACAGGGACAGTTATGGGATGCTCAGTTATGAAGCCTAAAGACACTGGTTCTTCTATTGCTCGAAAATCTACGTAATTTGAGCATTTAACATCAACTAGGAATTGAGTTAGAGGACTTACATTGTACAAGAGGCGAGGGAGTAAATCAATATTGAATTGGTTTGATGTCTTCAGCAGACTTTGAACAAGGACAGCTCGACTCTCAGCCATGAAAGGTGTATCCATACCAGAATGAGAAGGACTATCTACACGTTGGGAACCCTGCAATGAAGCCTGTATCTTAGGTTGCATAGTGCACTCGGTATCAGTGTTCTTACTTTCAGATATCTCGCTTTCCCCAACGAAAGTGAATGCGCTTATCTGTGGATCTATATCTTTATCCATAAAGGGATAAAACTCCAAATACCGATTTGTAAAAATGTGAAAAGGATTCTTTGCGCGGAAACTTTGCAAGCAAGAAATTTCGGGAGATGAAGCTGTGGGAGTTGATATATCTTCCCGTGAATACGCAGAGGAAGAGTTTAGAAAATTTCCATCAGTACTAAGGTAATATGCATCTTCCCCTTCATGTAAATACAATGAATTTGATACTGCTTTGATACCCCCTACTGAATTCGTTGTCTCAACATCTCCTACAGCATTCCATTTTGGCGAATCATTAGGCACAACCATATCCGGTGACGAGAAGGTATAGGTCTTTCCATCTAATTTCGAAGCATGCTCAACTTTCGGTGAATCTACGGCGGTTGTTTTCTGCGTGAACGTTGAACAGTCTTCATTTTTTGGGGCATTTAAAGAGTCTTTACAATTTTGAGTGATGTGGGAAAAACCATTCCTCGCACTAAGGCTCTGCAAATTCCCTTCATGCAGCTGAGGATTCGCCACAAAACCCTCTTCCTCAACCCATTTTACCAAAGATTTCAAGCTCAGGCTGGCATATTTTCCGCCATATGTGTCAGATGAATCAATCTGAAGCACTTTGTAGCCGAGCATAGACAAGCATACGGAAATACAGCACTCCACGAACCCACTACCGCTGATACACACATCTACATCTATAGTTGCGGCATGTTCATCAGTCGCGCTATTAGCATTTTCCTTCTCAGCAGCGGTGATAAATTCATTAAAACTTGAAGTGTCCTCTAGCTTAGAAGAAACTAATGCAGCGTCGCTTCTAGAATCTTGGGGAGAAGGTGAAGGGTTGAGTCTTTCGGTTGCTTCTTCATTGGTAGATGATGAAATATCATTTGACGCCAACTCTTTGTTCCCGAAAATAGGGTCTGCAGAAGATGCTTCCATGAGGGAGAGGGTAAGATTGCAGAGTAGAGGGAACGTGCAATCTTTTTTGAAATAAAATCAAAAACAAGCTAGGGTGCTGAGTGATTTGGCACTTACAACTTATGGCATCCCACTGTATGAAGCATGGAGAGTCATTCATTTAGCGCAATAGCTGGGTGTAGGGAGAATCCAGTGATGATAGCAAAGCGACCAATCAATTCAACTATACAAAAACGGCTCAAAGGCGTAAAATTATTTATGAAGCTAATTTTGAAGTATAGCATTCTCAAGCAGCTTAAACCAAACTTAATTACCGATAAGTGCAGACTTAAAACGATCCATGCTACAAGTGGCAGCTTGCAGGATGATGATTAGGCGCCAAATAATCTTTTTCATCCCTTGAAAAGCATTTCTTCACGTTTAGTTGTGACGAGCATGCTATTTATCATTACCATAAGAAATAAGAAAAAAAATAAACTTCTAGGCTTCCTTTTCTAAATAAAAAATAAATACCCCGTTCAGCTTTATCGATTTTATTGTAAATTTGGATCTCAAGATAACTAAAATAAACTACAAATCACTGGTTACCTTGTAGCAGCTGTAACTTATCATACTGACAAATTTCTGAATGAATCGCTTTACTGCTTGTACAAGCATATAAAATGAAGGCAAACTAAGGAAACTTGCAATACTCTTATAAATTCTAATGTACAAATAATAAGGATATCACTAGCAGTGGTATCCAGAGCGGTTTCATGTGGCAGGATGAAGTCAGGAATTAACCCAAATTTTACAAGGTGGTACATTGTTGCAAAATAGAAAAAAGCCAAAATAATTGTCATAGCATCAGGAAAACATTTTCGGCCATTTGTTAACCAATGCATTTAAAAACAGGGTTGCTTGGTAAGGTTATCATTGGATGAAAAGAACGATACGTAAAAATTATAGACATCAGTCTTCTAAACTTCTATTGTTCAAAAAAAAATTTGCATATTTGTACTATGTTACAACAATTATGTCGATACACTCAACTAAATAATAGAATGCTGACAGAGTTTTTTTCAGTTAAATTTTCAACAGGACGTATATTATAGTACAAGTAACTCCTCTCATACTTTGCCATTCAAGCGCTACATTGTTATGGAGATAGCCACAGTGAAAACAACTGCAAACTAAATGCTGAATACATGTATAATCTCTTGAATGCATGATAGAGCCTTTTATTTTCTTGCTCATATGTGCATAGAAGCTGCTCTTCTTTAATGACAGTCTAAACGACTTTTTTCTCACAAAAGGAACACACTTCATTTTAGTCCTCTCTTTATCAATTATAATTTGTGCCGTTTGTTTATGCATTTATTTTAGAAAATTAGTTGATGCTGCAGAGAATCTATAATATGTAACGAAATACGATAGAAGCAACTCTAAAAACCGCTTGCTTGAGCGGCTGCACTATTTTTTGAGACGTGAGTTTATTTTATGTTGTTTATTTTGTCGGTAATGTGAGCTGTCACGACATATTCTTCATTCTCTCTCTCTTCCATCATATTTCTCAAGAGCATATGAGAAGCTTTTCGAAACTTACAAAACATTTTATTTGGAGCCCAATGTTGTATAATGACAAACAGTAATTGTAATACATGGTTTTAAGCTAAAATATGAGGAAGTATTTATTTGGTCATGGATATACAGGCTTGAGGATATGCACGACTCTTTGCATAATTAATTAAATGCATCCTTGCTCATATATCATGCGGTTGAGTAAAGCTTACTAAGGTTATGCTGTTTGAAATCTGAACGTGTGCGACTTTGCATTTTATCTCTCTACTATTTTACTGACAAGAATAAATAAATTTTCAGTTAGGTAAAATGGCTACCTCTCTTTCACAAAAATGACAACTATGAACAAATCAAGGGAACATGGAATTTTTATTACACTAGCGTGTTGACTTTTCAGTTTATAAATCAAATTTACTTTATTTTGTCGCTTATTTGTTTTTCAATACTTTGTTGGTGCAAAGAAGAAATATATTTGTAGTTATTTCATCTCTTTCAATTGAATTAAAAAATAAGAGAAGGACTTTCACTCTATACGTAAATCATTAAAATCCCTCCACACTTAGAAGAAGCTTGCCATATGGTGCCATAGCGCATATCTGGTCGATCGTGCCTGGTACTTATATTTTCCATTGCTACCTATCGTAAAGATGGTAGATAATATTTGTTAAGCTAAAGAATTCTGTATCTTCTCAACTAGCTTTCAAGATATTACCAAACCAGCGGCAGATGACTGCAAAAATTTTCGGTGTATTAAATCACGAAAACCTATAGTAAATATCGTTTAATTACCTTGGTTTATACTTCTTGCTACACTGAATTTGTATATCCAAAATAATTTTTGTATCACGTTACCTCTATATACAACCTTAACAAGAAAAGAAGTTTTATTTTATCCATCAAAACTTCATGACTATGTGTACAGCAACATAGCCTCTGAAATGTTTTCGTCTAATGCACTGCTTCGCGGTTAGTTGGCTTGTGTTGCCTGACAGTTTCACGGTAGGGTCAGCTGCGTTTCATACAAAAGTCGTTTTTTGCTTGCATTTTCGTTATAGTTCATGACTTTTGAATTCCCACTTTCACTCTTTGTCAAGTCAAGTTTGTTCTGCATATCATTCGAAACTTTCTTTCCTTTCTGTTGCTACTCCGTGTTATTCATTTTTCGTGTACGTGCAAAGGTAAAATGCGCAGTACCTCGTAAACAATGAGTCACTGCTATCGTTGCAGCCTACGTCTGCAAAATGTTCAGGATTTGAATCTGTATCAATTTTATGGCTCTCACATTTTCCCTTTTCAGGAGAATGAAGCATTTTCAACATACCTTTATTCACCAATAATCAAACGTTCTAAGATAATTTCTACGAGCTCTTCCAGTCCGAGGCATGCAGAGAGTAGAATCTTGGCAAATGGAGAGGAAGAAACTGCGCAAAAGGAGCCTATGGAGAAGTTCTCTGGTTTCTCCGATGTCCGCAGTTGCACCGAGTGTGCTGGACTATGTTATTTAGATGCAATGCTTGAAGAGTGCTATGGCTGCCGCCCGTGCATTTCTTCCCCTAGTAAAACAAGAATAGCCAGTTGTCTTCCCAAGATGGCATACAGGATTCCTGCCGGGGATACATCATTTTTAGAAACTGCACTTACTGAAAGTTTTGCATCAATAGCATCCGGTTGCACTGAAAAACAGGAAATTGGGGAAGCTACTCATACGAAAGAGGATGCACGTGTTGCTCCTGCCTTGTCAAACTTTGAATCAGGGATGCATAGTTCGAGGTCTGTAGAGTGCTCATTTCAATCTTCATCATCTTCTTCAAATAAACTTGCCTCTACTTCCTATTTCGCGAATGTGCCAGTAGTCACGGATATCTCCCATCATCCCTTTTCCTCGTCATGCCTCACTGACTCTATTCCTTTATTTTCAACGAGTAAGTCATGCATTTCTTCCTTTTCTCCCTTTTTAAACGATTCCTCTTCATCCATGTCGGATCCTACCCGCATACACAAAGATTCCCAAGCTATTGTATTTTCAAATGGCGGTGTGGTAGCTAGTATGTCAGATGATGAGGCTTTCTTCCAAGGTAAACTTTCCTACAAGGAGAAACTGCTACGCCAGATCCAAAAGGAATATCGAAATAATGAAGAATTTCGACTTTTTGCTGACTCCTTGCTAAGTTTTGTCACGATTACTCAAGAAAATACTATTACTACAGATATTTCTAATGTAGAACTCTTTACAAATGAGCAAAAATACGGATACGAAGCAGAAATTTCTCCCAAGACGCATTCCTTATCCCCATGCTGCTATATTAAGATGAATGATGTCGTCAATCATCAGTTTTTCTTAAACATATCACTTCATAATCAGCTTCAGATACTTGTATTGCGCTTACCTCCTTGCCTTCGAAACTTCCTAGATAAAGAAGAGAAGCCATATGCACATCCTTCACCCTTTCTTCCTCTTTCACTTCTTGTTTCAGTACAGCTCTTGATGCTCCTCATCGAGCAAGTTATACTTTCAAAAATAGCATTTCCGTCCCTTACGATGCCTTCAACTGTAGGAGGAAGATCTTTATTTACTCGAGACAGAATTCTTCGAAAATTTCGATTGCGCTGTCGTTTGTATTGTGGAGGGTGTTGTGTTTCATTTGATAAAAAGAAACCTCCTGCTGAGGAAATAGAAGAAACTAGTAATTTATCATCGCTGCCTCGCAAAAGGAAACAAGAAGATTCGATGCCAATAGCAATGATGGAGGGTCTCCATCTTCTTCATTCGCAGATTGCAATTGCAGGTTTGATGGAATTTTTAACTGAGACTATAGAAAGTTAAAGCAAATATTTAGAGAGGAGTCTACGTGCGTTTTTGAGGGTCTCTACGTGGATATACCCTTGGCCTAGTTTAATTCATAGATTGAGGCCTATAGTTTTGCAAAATTTTACACATTTTAATCCATTTTTTGATTGACTAGAGGTTCCAGCACATCTTCTTTTCCTTAAAAATTTTCAATGATACTATTAGCTATTTTGTAAAATAAGTATGAGCATAGTTCATCAAATAAGCAGAGATTTTCGCAGCCAGAGCTTTGCGTAGAGAGTTACAGAGTGCCTATTGCTTTATACTCTCATAGCTTTATATCTATTTCTTGCTATGCTACTTTCATGTTTTTTTGTTTTTAAGAGAGAATTCTGTGCTGCATTGCCTCTCTCTGTCGCCTGCTTACAGGGAGTATATAAAACAAGAGAAGCAGTTTCTATTTGCACACTTTTGAGATAATAAAGTTTGTAACCCCATTTAAAATTCGTTTTTGGTGATTAAATCTCTCGTTTTATACCTGTGATTTTCAAAAAAATAAATTCTATTCAAAAAATCTACATCGTGTACATAGTTTTAAGAAATCTAAAACGCACTACCAGTTGTAATTTCAAAGTGGTAGGAGGCACGTCTCTTCAGAGATTCTCCCTCTCCCTCTCTCTCTCTCTGTCATGACGCATGAAGAGGCTACTTTCCACAAAATAATAGCTTTCAAAGAATATCATTTCATTTACATTTTTAGATTTATCAAAGTAGATTTTTACATTTTTGAAATGCATCCAATTCTTTTTCTTAAAAATAGCGCCCTTTGGCTGCCCATATCCACATTGAGTGATTTTACTTATTTTTTTAATACTTCCATTTCAACTATGAGGAAATACTCTTGCATTCAAAGGATAGAGTCTGCGTTTCTCTTATCAAATTGGTTGTGAAAGGATGGAGAAACTTGACGTAGTGTGTGAGAGAGCAGTGAAACCGTAAACGTTTGTGAAAACTTCTTTTATCAAAATGAGAGTGTACAAGTTCCTTCTTTTCTATGATAGAACACATCTTTATGGACATTTTTGTATCTTCTACCCTTTGAAGCAGTGAGTGTTTCATTTTCCTCCTTATTCACCATTTAAATGTATGAATTCTTTCTGTTTTTTGGAGCCTACTTATACTTCTTTTTTCATGCTTCTGAGATTTCTAGAAGTTTCTCTCTAATTGTTTTTCTTATAAGGGAATCGTGTTTGCCTTGATAGTTCAAATGAAACTTTTTTGAGAGAGTGGATGCCTCTGGATTATTTCTTTGTCTATATCGACGTGTAGTTTCTCTTTGTGTATTCTAATTGCTTTGAAACTTTAGATTTGTATAGGTTATTCATTCTTGCTTATACAGTGGATTCATTTTTCTTTTCAAAGTAGAAGTGCATGCAGTGAACCTGTGTTTTTGGATAGAAATGAGGAGGAAGGTTTGTTATTTTTATTGTTATTGTGAATGCTTAGGATGGTATAGAAAGTTTTGTCGTCACATGAGTCATAGTATATGGTTTCTTGAAGGTGAAACACTGGTAGGTAGTACAGTACTTTCTTTTATTTCTAAAAATGCGTTGCTCATGAAGTTATTTCTTCCCCTCTTTTTATTCTCTGTGATCTAATTTTGCTATTTTTTGAATATATTTTATATTTTCTTGGCTTGACTATGTAGAAAAAGTATG
This sequence comes from Cardiosporidium cionae, assembly GCA_015476325.1. NCBI lineage: Eukaryota > Apicomplexa > Aconoidasida > Nephromycida > Cardiosporidium > Cardiosporidium cionae. Next base: position 36,354 of record JADAQX010000187.1, on the reverse strand, counting down.
TCATCTTCCTTTCTTATTCCAACAGGAACAGAAAGATTAAGACTATACACTTTTATAAATAGAATCAAGAGTTACACCTATGTATGGAGTTTTGATTAAAAATAAAAACACGCATAGACTCCATTTTATTTTTATCCAATGCGCATTTGGAACTGCAGAGAGAGAAGGCGAGCGACGCTACTTTGATGTATATCAAGAAGTCAGAAAAATATAGTGCAATCTAAACGTATTTATTTAATACTATCTTCACTCTCATGCTATCTTTTCTATCTCTTTATCAGACTTTTTTTTCAGTAGAAGAAGCGGTGGGTCTTCCATTTTTGGATATATTTCAAGCAGAATCTCTAAAATTTTCCAGTGCAGGGCGGTAGGCTGAAACTCTTTTAGTTTGGAGGGTGGATGGACTATGGCTGTGGGAATAGAACGAAATACACACGGATTTCTAATATTCTTTGAGAATTTGAAGAATCCAAGCAGGATTTCATCATAGAAATAGAGAAAATTCTATTCAAAAATGCCTATATGAGAGCATCAAAGATCTCAAGAGAATGAGTGTATTTTTCTGTCTACTTATAAAATGAGAAAATCGTAGAAAGCAAGGCATAACGAAAATTATAGTCTTCTTAAAACAATCCTTTTACTACTATAGAAATCGAGTGTTCTATAATGGAAATCAATTTTCTTTACAACCTACCAAAAATATAGCATTTTATGCTATGGTTTTCATGAGAAAAGCAAGACTTCCTATGTAAAATAAAGTATAACAAGACATGGAGAACGCTTCTAACTAAAAATGAGACACCATAAGGAGTGGATGGCTTCATCGAGTGATTTTGGAATTTTATAAAATAAAATAAAAATCAAAATTTTGACATCAACCATCGATGAACTTCCTCACAGCTACAGTGTACATACATCTCTCTATTTTTTAATTTGTGAATATTTTTCTTGTTTTTCTACAGGGAGGATAGGGACGTCCGTATGTTGGAAGGCCGTCCTTTTCTTGTTGAGTTAACAAATGCAGAATTTGGAGTTCATGATTGGCCACAGAGGGTTGCTTCAAAATTTCAGAAACATCAAGGGATTCAATTTGAGAATTCTCCTTATTCCTACGTTACATTAAATAAAGACTATCATCTGCGATTTTTAACTTCCTCTTCTCTCTCTTCTTTTTTTTATAATCAAACCTTTCCTCCGCTTCTTCCCTCTTGTTCTCTTCCACTGGATCATCTGTTTCAGCTTTCTACGAATTCCATAAAGGTTTGTGTCTGAGAAGTGGCAGTAAAGAGGTAGAGAGAGTATTTAGAAATAACAAAAGGCTATCTTCTAGTATCTTTTGTAACTTTATATCTTATTTATGAGAAGAAAAGATGACAAAAAGAATTGAAAATGATGAATTCCTTGTATTTTGCCTCTAGTTTGATCAACATTGACTCTAGCTTATCATGTAAATACATTGGTTTCCTGTAGAAGAAGTCTGGCTAATAGGATACCGTTTTCTTTGTTTTAGCAAAAGGAAATTTCTTAATATTTATTTGAAATAAAGGGAAATTTGCTCTTTTCTGTTTTTATAGATAGGTGTACTCACCTAATTTGTCTTTTTCATTAATTTTTTAATAAAATTATTCATACTTTGCCTATGCATTAGTCTCTCTCATCATATAGTTTTAAAAATGTTTTCTCCTTTTGTTTAGAAACTCAGATCCGCAGCCTCTTGACAGATATAGGGATATTTTTTCTTTATATTTTGCAATTTTGTTATTAATTTTATTAAAAAGTACTAGAAAATGATGAATCCTCTTGACAAAAAATGCGTATTTGTCTCTCTAACTAATTGCGTGCAGTATCTCTTCCTCTCTCAAAATCTTTATACACTCTATTCCCTTCGTTTCTCTTCTTTTTTTTTCTAAAGCAATCTCTCATACGTTTCATCGTCGTCAAGAGGAGTTATAAAAATTTTTTTTTTTTTACTGTCTATAGATGGAAAAATCATCTCCTTGGATAGATACTCTGACGGTGGAGATTCCACAGTTTTCCTTCGCCTCTACGATAAAAGAATGTACTGTAGGATTGCAATATGGTGCAGAAGAAAAACGTAAAACGTATGATTGTCTGGTTGTTTCCACTCTACCTCTTTCAAAATCTTTGTTGGAAGAAAAATGTAAAACATTGCAACATAGTCTACCCATGGAAATAGCACAGTCTACACCCATACGTGTATTACATCGAAGAAATTTAGCTTGCCGGTATTTATTTTTTTTTCTTCTAAAAATTTAAAATGCCTCTCCTATCATATTATAGGTGGCCCCTTTTTTTTTATAAATATTCGTTTTTTCATTGTTTTAGTAGGTTTCTATGTTTCTCTCTCCTTTGTTTTTACTCTGGATAGGTGAGTGTGTGTTAAACGCTTGGAATCGTTGATTTCCATTATTTTTATCTTCTGCTTGCTCGTATTTACTTCGGTTTTAAGGAAAAACAATGAGGGAGTTAAAGTATAGAGTTATAGAGGAGGGAAGAGTTTATGAGAACCTTCTATTAAGGAGATCGAGCCTGGATTATTATTACACTGTGGGATATTCATAAAGGCTATACTATCCCATTTTAATTCTACGCTTTTGTTTTTATTGGATAAATTATCTCCTCATCTTCATATTTTCAACCCTTTGGATGTTTTTTTTTTTAAAGAAAAAAATGGCTTTACAAACTCGAGATGCAATGGCTACATCCTTATCTTTTTCTTGTTCAGCTGGAGACGCATGCAGGTGGATTACATTAACTTACAAGTAGAATTTCTCTCTTATTTCATCACAGGGATTTGCAATCAGAATTTTGCTGAATTTTTTGCAGTAGTTACATTCTTTGACATTGTATTAACTTTTTTTAGAGACTAGAAGTATTATGGAGATGTTGTTATTCGTATAGTCAGCCCTCTATATATAGTTTAGAATACGGTTGAGAGTGCGTGTTCTCTTCATTGGTAGATATTTATTCGTAGATATCTCTGGGATTGTTTCTGAGCGCATATATTTTTAGCAAAAAAAATGAGAAATTTGGGTGTCTGCGTGGTGTATAAATAACAAAAATGAGTATGTGTAAATTTCAGATTTAAGTTCTGAGTTAATAAATTTTGGATATCTTCCATCTTTGAATATTTGTTGATTTAACAGGGATGTATATCAAAGAATTTATCCATGGAGATTTAGGAAGAACGCTTCCAAACCTGAGCGCTCTGTTTGATAATTTTCTTGATGTTTTGCAATTAGATGTTCGAAAATTACTTTTTTCTCCTTCTTTTACACCTCCAATTTGATACAATCCAATATATAAAATGCCTTTTGTATCCTAATGGCTTAGTAAGAATTATAAAATGATGCAAACTACTTGTAAATGATTTTCCATAGGAATTTGTGTACTGTGACACCGGTATACTAAATTTTCAATAATTATCAAAAGAAGGAAGAGAAGGGTTTGAGTTTCTGTTCACAGAGGCAGAATGGGTTACCATTTTATTGATGGGTGGGGAGAACTTCTTTATAGTCTGTGAATCCTTCTCCTATTCTGTTGATAACTTTCCTGTTCTTTGTGAATTTCTCTCCTTATCTGTTTCATTATTTCTTTTGGTTTCGTTCTTCCACTTTTATCTTTCCAAAACATTGTGTTTCTCCTTTATTATTATTTCTCCGTATACCTTCTACTTCCATTTATTTCTTGATGTTATCGATGATGGCCTGTTGGGTCAAAGTTTGGCTGTAAATATACCAAGAGGAGAATTTCTTTAAAAGAAAAAGTTTAATCATTTTTCTGGATGATTTTTTTGAAACTACACGGTGAAGAGAATGTTTTGATTAGGCCAAAAGATTTAATGGAAACACACACAGTGAAATAAACTTGTTTTTCTCCCTTAAAACTACATTTGCTTCAACAGTCAAAGATTTTTTTGCAGGAGTGAGAGAGGAGACAGAGATGGACAGCAGGCAGTTCTCCATTTTCTTTGAATTTCTATGCATTTCCATCCCCCCCACACCCAATTCTTAGCATAGCTCCATTGTGAATAACGTGAACTCGTTTTTTCAACAACAAAAAAAAGTATAAAGAGTTTTTTAAAAATAAACCCAAGGGTTTCAAAAAATTTTCTTAAAAAGTTGAATAGAGTGTGATAAAAAAATAGAGAGAGAGGCTTCTTCCTTTTATCATCATCCAGTAGTCGTTTAACCCAATCACTTTTTTCTCCGAAGAAGAACCATCTCTCTCTTTTTGTATCCTCAAGAATGCCATAAAAATGCATTCCAGAACAAAAGTAAACGTAACTATGAAAAATGTTGCCATTCTGACGATTGTGTAGAATTGGAGGGACCCTCTGCAGGGGATTCGATGGGATGAGAGGGAACGATGAGATTAGGATTCAATCGAATAATCACATGTAGAAAATGATCCGGTTGGCAAGCATTGGCGGCCAGCCATCCCAGTGGAGTATCCAAAGGAATTTCAACGCCATGAGCAATCACTTTGCCACGTTTTAAAAATTTTCCATCTAAGCATTCCTCCAGAAGAGGTGCATCCATTTTTCGTTCACCCACACTGGAAGAAGAAAGAGGTTCATTCTCTGAGGATGGGAAAGGTGTATCACGTGCGTCTGAAATCTCAACAGCAAGGGGAAAAATAGGCGGGAGAAGTTCATGCAGAAAATCTCCAAGAGTGACCGCAGAGGTTACACTGGATTCAATGGTAGAAGACACGCTATCCATCTGCAGTGCGTGTCCATGATTTGCAGGGAGTGGGTGCCTCTCTCCCGCTGCAACCCTGGGAGAGGGAAGCTTCTTCATGACCGTCAAAGCGGTCTCATTGACGGCTTCCTCGGAATGTGGAGGTATTAATGGCGTTATTCCTGCCGTAGACGCATTATTTTCCTGAGGAGAATAAACTGCAGGTGTTTGTGTGAACTTATCGAACCTTTTTGCTATGGAACTCCCACTTTTGTAGTCAGAGGTATGCTCAGGCGTAAGAAAGGCAGCAGAGGATAGATTAATTTTTGAGGAGTCCTCATCGTCCATCGATAGGGAGGGGGGGGGGGCTAACTCGGACAGGGAAGGGCCTTTCACAGAGGGCAAATCTTCTTCTAAACTATTTTTTTCAAAGGATGAAGGAGGAACGATGGAAATTTCTTCGTCCAAGGGTTCTTTAGGTTTCTCTCCCTTTTTATCTAGGTCGTCTTTCCGCAGGATGGGAAGGGATGAGGAGGCAGGAACGTGTAATACCTCCTTTCGTGCCAATATTTGTCTATAAGGAGGACCCCAGATATGGACACGAATGGGAATAGCATGGACAGATTCCAAGACATCCCATTGCACGAGAGGAGAGAGCTCAAAAAATGTTTCTATATCCTCATCACGAAGAGCAGTCAACATTTCGTTTTGAGTTGTTTTCTTCATTTGTTGGAAACGGGCAGGAGATCGATTATATACACATACAGCCAATTTCAAAGCATTGATGAGCGTCGATTCAAAATTTCCCCATCCTGTATAAGGTACTATATTTTGACCACATATACTCTCCAGAGGTAAGGTGGTAGAGTGCACGTGGACCTTCAGTTGCCACGGCAACGCAGCCTCCATTACATCTCCACAAAATAAATCAAAGAGAACACCAATAGGTAATCGCCAGTCTAAAGCAACTCCTGCCCATTCAAACCAAGGTTCCAATTTCCTCCCAAAAGAAGGTCCCCAAAATGTTTTAAAATGCTTATGAACGCGTTCAATCAATTGTGGGAGGAACGAGACACGCAAAACATATATAAAGAGGGGTGATGGAAAATGTGAGGCAGCCACTTCTCGTGAATCCAAAGAAATGCAGAGAGGAATGCGTGCTAGCATGATTTCTCGACGTTCCAATGGATCCAAAAACGTGAATGGCTCCATTTTTTTAGAGATTTGCAGACGCAAAAATGTTCTACGTATCCCTGAGGAAGGATAGAGAAATTTGAAAAATAGGAAAAGCAAAAACGAATCAATGAAAGCAGATCGTTAGGCATTACTGAGTATATATCCCATCCGCCAGGTGACAAAAGCGGTGAGAATAGGGGGGGAGAAATCCTTGAATCAATACAGACTGTGCACCGGTTACACAAGGAAAATTTTTGACTATTTTCGTTGGATTAATTTTCGTTTTCTCTTCTAGTATAGACTTACAATTCTCTTGGCTAGGACGTATCGAAATGGGTGGTTTATCAAAATATAAGAAGATGCTATGAAAAGGCATCTAAAACGTAAAAGTTTGTGCAATGACTTCAGCCTACGTATGAGAGTAAAAAAAAAATATAAAAGTGTTAAAAGTGCATATATACGGAGCTATCTCCTACACAGAATAAACAAACTAAAACTTACAGTCAATAAGAATCATGCAGAGGGTGCACTCTTTTTTTCACTATCAAAAACTATAGGCACAGAGTTTAGAGGGAATGAATAAAAGCTATAGAGGCAGGCAAAAAGTATACAGGGGAAGCATATCCCACACCGTATTTAAAAATAGAAGCAAAAATGAAAGTTGAGCTTGAGAAAAATTGAATTCAATCTGAAGAAAATCATAAAAGAGATTTAAAGAATCCAATAAGAAATATTGAAAATACTAAAACCAAGCAACAAATTTAAAGAGGAAGGTGTGCTAGTGTGCTTTTCTTGTAAACGCATAGTTTAAGCATTCCACAGCGATGATATAAGGGAAGAAATATCCCAAATAGAAAAATACATTCCAAGGCAAAGAATACAAGGCGAGAAAACAGTATAGAATGAAAGTAATTTCTTCAATTTTAAGATAGTGCAGAAATTAAGCGAGAGGATCTCATGGGGAGAGAAACAGTGATCAAAGCAATAGGAGTAATAAAAATAGTTTAAAAGAATCCATACAATTAGCATTTAACAGAATCTACATACATAAGGATACTAGACAGTTTTCATTATAAAATGTTTTAAAAGTTAACTACACGCGAAAGACTAAGCAAAGAAAGAAGTTTACAGAAATAGCCAGAGTGGAGACGGAAAAATAAGCAAACAAAGGACTGCAGCCGAAAGAGGAAACCAAAATTTAGGAAGCAATGAAAATATCACGTGTTGAAATATGCTATCCAATTCCTCACTTGATTCCATGCATGAGTGAAAACTAACGGGGATAGCCAAGTTAACAAGGCGCTAGAAATGAGCAGATTGTATTGAAATTTAAGCATTGACAATCAAGACACAGGTTACTGACGTGGTATAATCCACAGAAAATGAATTGCGTGAGAAAGAAGGGATTTTTATTGCTACGATCTCTTGAAATATCTGTACATGTGATGGGCATTTAAATCATTGCTTGGCTTCTCTCTTCACACAGTACTTCACTTTTATCAATATGGGAGGTAGAGTAAGAAGAAAGACTATAGGAAAAAGATATTTCGGTACTGAAAATGTTCCAAGCGTACACAAGGAGAATCATCAGCAACGGGAGACAGGCAATACATACTTTTATGCATATCACCTAGAAAGCAAAGGACACACGCATTTTCACACGTGGAATCTAGGGCTTAGAACTGAGAATGATGAAGAAAAAGAAGCAAACAGATTGTAGTCGAAGGAACATTTCGTCGCAGTATGGTCGAATCAAAGATTCACAACAGGTAAAAAATAAAGCTACTTCGATGGGTCACAAGAATTTACAAGATAGTAATTAGCTCGCTATTTCAGCTAAAGAAAAAACCTTTTGCCAACATAAATAGTACCCTTGTGGTTGCACGAGTACACCTTAATTCATTCGAAACAGAAGCAACTCAAGCAATTTTGTCCAAAAGTTACACAGGTAGCTAGAGAAAACTAATTGCCAGAACCAGGTTTTTTTGAAATAAAAATAGAATAAGTTTTTTGCATGCATATTGCATTCGAAAATCAAATATGCACCCTTTTGCCGAGTAATGATGGCTAGAATAAGGGTTAAATAAAATACTTTTTAAAGCATCCCACGCGCCTAGTGCAATAACATTAATATAAACATCAATCAAAAACCGAACCACACGCGAAAAATCCTCGATTATTTCATCATTTAGCGACCGCGAGAAAGAGGCAGAAGATTCATCGGTCCATGCGTGCAAATTTTGTAAAACATCAATGTCAGAGGAAAGAAGAGTCATCATTCCCTACTAAACAATGTGTGATCGAATTCAGTTTACCAATTGCATGCAGTCATAGAGTCCTCATTCAGCAAACGCATGTCGTATTAGCAAGTGAATATAGAAGAGGAAAATAAGGGAATATACTTAAAGAAAAATATTGGAACAAGATGACTGGTGCAAGCAAAGGAAAACCTACCAAAGTTAGCTCGTTCAATTACATATTCTCTTTAGTGTGAATGTGCGAGCTTACTCATTTAAGTCGTGTTAATTTGCAACTTGGAAGTTGCTGCGATTTTAGACCTGCAAAACCTTGCTCTTTTTTCTATGATTTTCTAGGCGAAATATATGCCTACTCAGATCAAATGTTCTGCGTAAAAGAAGGGGTGAGCGCTAGCACTAACGTTAGTTAAGCTATATTCGGTTTCGCTCTTCATTGGTCTGCATTGTTTTCCACACTAGCCTGTATTAATCTAGTGAAAGGTAGCGATTGGGTTAGGTAAGAAATTAGCCTGTTTTAGCTTTTTCCTGTTTATGAATACAAATTGTTTAACCTTGGAGACAGAAAAAAGCAGAACCGAATTCGTCATGTTGAATAAAAAGCTTCTTTTGAAGACGATATGTCTCTATTATCTCAAAAATTAACCTAGAGTTCGCGTATGTCACAATGTTTTTGATTAGACTTTTAAAAACTGCTTTTTTATCATTAATGGCTAAAAAAGCTTTGCTGCAATAAAAATCTATATCCAGAGCACATTGCATAGAATGCTTAAAACTACGTAGCAATCTTTTAGATGTTAGAAATTGATAATATAATGCCTAATGCAAAATTGCCACAAAAAGTCCACCGGATTTTTCGTTGCTCCGCTGTAAGCGTGTATGCGATTAATTCTTTGCAACCCATTGTTTCAAAATCAAAGCATTGTTCACTTTATTTTGAGCCGATTTTAGGGATCCTTTCACGCTGCTGCTATTATACAAAAGAAATTACCTCGGACTAATCACCATTTCGCATTCCGATAATCATTTTCTAATGCTATGATGAAGGATATTCAGCCAAAAAGACATTTTTGATATTTGTGCGAATTGATAATTCTTTTTCAAGGGTAGCTGCATAATAAGCATGCACAAAAATAGCATTTTCTGTAAAAGCATTCTATCTTATAAGTTAAAGCAATTACACATCACATATTAAGAAACTTGTGAATACAAAAGGTCATTCAGTGCAATTTATGCACACAAAGTTACCGTACGCGAATATTTTTTTGAATTGCGGAACATCACTTTGCTTCGAGAATAGCTGATCGTCTCACACACTTATTGAATGAAAAATATTGCATCCCCACGCATTCCGTTAGCCTCCTGATAATTGACTCTGCTCCCAGGTACCTAACAAAAGAGTAGGGAAGCATGAAAATCCCTGAATTGCGCCGCAGTACAATGTCAACAAATACCACTATGTTTTAGTTGCTTGGGAAAAACACAATGGGCATTTCACTAATTAAAAAGTAACTGCAAGTAATTTTTAATAACTATGTTATCGAAAATTAATCATTAAAAATTGAGAAATTTTTGCTTTTGCAGTGCAGCAACATAGGTTCAGGTTCATAAATTGCCAAAGAAATGTCCCGGATGATAACTGAAATATCTGTTGCTTACTTTCCGAAAGAATGGAAGTATTGGTGATGATGAACGGTATTTCTTGTTTGCTTGAGCATTCTATTTTACCTCATTCTACATGCGAATCTATATCTTGACTGGACAATAGCGTTAACGAGCAATTCAATCAGTCATCATTCCTCACGCAACAATACAATAGTATCGCAAGACATGATTAGGTCTAAGTGCAAATAGTTTAGTTATACCCGCTGGTTTAAACAAAAAGGTACAAGATTATGAGACAAAATTACAAAAGAATGATCGATTGAAAATTGACCGGTTTTTCATGCCAGTGGCAAGTAGCAGAAATATTGTAGAAATGACCAGTAATTGCGGGATAAAAATGAGAATTAAAACGCATTGAATAAAGGAACTTGCAAGTTTAACAATTTGAAGCTATCTCCACGCTCTGCGATTTGTGCTTATGAAAAAAATGTAACTCAAAGGATATAACCCAAACAAAAATTAATTCGAAAGGTGACGAGACAGTATCTTTTTGCTGGGCACAGAATTCATTTATTGACTCCCACTTACCCAAAAAGAAAAAAAGTAAAAGGCATCCCACAAATGCTGTTAGAAACAGGCCAAAATCCATCTTTGCTGCTGTAGTTGTTGCTGCTGAACCACTTTATCATAAATGCCCAAAATAATTTTACAAATAATGATCGCAAAATGAAGAAATAACTAAATTTTACATAGTGCAACTACATATGTTAAGTCTATATAAATTTAGGGGGTAGGACGAAAAATTGCTCAAATTGTAAACAGCAAAACGAATGCACTTGAAAAAACAGCGGTGGCCACCTGGAAACCTATAGTTCTGCAAGAGAGTAGGTACATGTGATGCAGTAACGAACTAGAAATCCGATACGTGCTCTAGCATTCTATCAATAGATCATTCGCTTAGTTGATATTGTACGTAAAACAGGCTTTATCGCAACATATTCTTACGAGCTGGAGTTGACACTCGAAAGTTTGAAAATGGAAATTATCTGAGAAAATCATATTTCCCTCTAGCAGCTTAGAATAAAACAAATAATGTTTTTGCTTTCCTATGAAACGGCGAGCAAGTTTTTCTATCATATTTTGAAATACAATAAAGACTCAATGATCACCTGGCATACCAAGTACATTTTAACTTCATTAATTAATTTTGGAGTGAATCTAGTGTAAGAAGCGAGTCAGTTTTCTATGCTAAATAAAAATGAATTTATCCAAAAAATAACTTAAGGTGCTAAGCTAAGATATATGAAAACAATATAATCACTTCAATAGAAAGTGAGCAGGCCTTTGAAAATGGGACGGCTAAAGAGTATTTCGTTCAACTGATAAACTATACAAGCTAACGAAAGTAGAATAACTCCTCAACCTCGTTCTTCATGCTTTGACGTTGCACCTTTGTATCCATTCATAAGAATCGGGGATGGCAGGGTGCAGTTGATTTTCAACTGTCTTTTTTCGGTTTAACCAAAATAGTGCTTAATGAATTTGTCGATGCCTTATATATAAAAATGAGCTATTGGTTACAAATGCTGGGGGAATGCAGGAGATTTGAAATAATTATATTAGGCAGTAACTCAAAAAGAAATCACGTCAGAGTGATATTAATTAAGCCATTTTGTTTTTGGAGAATATCATTCATTCAACAAAATAACAAAACTTCCCTCTCAAAAAAGCCGCATTCTTACTAAAAGACAAAGCGTAATCATTCGAAAGTCAATAGTACTCCAAACAAATAGTAAATTAAATTGGGAAGGAGCGATTATTGTGGGCGCCCCATGAATGTGTTTACTCAACCTGAAATAAAATCCGTACCAAGATCTATTCATCGACACAAAATAAAGAAACTTTTCCACAACTCAAGTGAAAAATGTAGAGGAAATCTGTAACTATATAAAGTGACTGGCAAGTGAATATTTTTAATGAAAAGGAAACAAAGGGACGTACTAGAAAGTAGAAAAGCTTTTCATGCAAAATGCCTATGCCATATACGTTAAAATTGCACATTTATTGACACTAGAAGTATGAAAATGCGCTGCGGCAATACTGTAGAATAAAATGTTGCTACGAAAAAATGTCAGAAAAGCGCTCATTGCTTACTAGAAATACAAATTTTAACTAGTACAAAAAATATGCTAATAAATGGATAAGCTCAATAATTTTTATATCAGGAGGTTCAACCAATGCGAAGCATGTAGATTGCTAACCAACAAAGTACCACTAGCACTACCAAAAAAATCACATGTTTACAGACAAAAAGAGAATGCAAGCATGTCGCAAAATGCAACCATACGATAAACTGGGAGAAAGTACATATTTGAAAAGATTGCAATGGAAAGAGACAAGAAAAAATTGTTCCGAGAAAGGTTATTAATTGTATACATCTAGTATAATCATACGTTGTTGGCGCAGTAAATTTTGTACAAGCTACCAACAGAAATAAACAAAGTGATGCATTGGTTGATAGCTCAATGACTACCGTCGAATAATTCGTATATAAAGCCCTCTCATTTATTCAGAATGCTCAAGCGACCGAGCCTCAAAGTCATGTTGCAGCACATGCTATGACCGCGGTCAAATCGAAATTCCTTCTATCCTCAGCTCTACTTTTGGGTATCCAAATGTTTTCTACATTTCCATTTAGTCACCCGCAAAAATCTGTTTTACGTCAAGTATTGTAGCCAAAAAACATAAGAAGGTTGTAGAGTGTTAAAAAATACAATAGAATCACGTTTCAAGCAACTTCGCTCTATGAACTGAAGTAGAATCGGCGTGTTCCTATTGAGAACGCAGAACTGAGTTATACATAAGCATCACAAACTCGTCCGTCCTTTGTTTTTGTTCTTTCTCATCAAAAGATTCAAGCTGCACAAGAAATCAAAATAGGGCATTAAACAGAGTACCTGTCAAACCATGAAAATTCCCAAATTACACAAGAGCTTTAATAGAAAGAATTGAGAAGTACAGACAGACTACTGCAGCACATACAAATAGTTTCGGTACAAGCATAACTTTTGTAGCCTATATACTGTGCATTTTTCCCAAAATCTCAACCCTACATCAATGCGCTATAATGCCTTCCTCTCAATCAAGGAAACATCAATAAACACAAAAAGATCACACTTCCTTGTGTTTGGCATCTTCCATTAACGCAATACGAAGCTCCCCTAATCTGACAAATTTCATTTTGTGTTGTACCCTAACGAGCTACACTATAAATGAAATATCACGATTAGTAAGACTTTTACTGAAATTAAAAATAAACTATTTCCATAAAACAAAAGAATAAAAAGAGGCACTCTTCACATAGCATTTGCACCTCCACAGAAAATTGCAAATGCCATTGAACCAAATGAACTTGCAGCAACTATGCATTTTGAAGCATGAAACAAACAGAAAGGCTTTCGTCTCACCCCATGAGCCCCATAGGTATGTATGCTCCCTTGCCAAAAACATGCAGTAGTCATAGGGGAAAGCATTTCTTTAAAAATAGTTAGATCATCTTTATAGGGTGAGGAATTGTCTGAATAACGAAAAGATATAGTAAAAAAAGCGCATTATGAGCCTCTACATCCGTATTTCAGAAAGCTAAAGAAAGCCCCCAAAAAATTAAAAAAATAAGAAGAATCACTCAGAAATATTAAAATTCAGCACCCACAAAACTAAAAATTACAAACAACCAATACGCTATTTACGCCTATAAAATGAAATGGATGCAAAATTATTCTTTTAAAAAAATTTGACAGGATTTGCAACAAAATGGATTCCTCCCCTCCGATCTACGAATTTGAAATGTATCCTCTATTGCAACATTAAACTGACTTGAATATAAATCGATGCAAGAAGATTCATTGATTCCTCTTAGAGTGTGTCTGCTTTCAACAAATTTTTCATGAAAAGCGGACCCCTCTAGCTCCGGAAACGAAGAATTTTCAAAGTAAGGTTGATGATAGCCACTCTCCGGTGTGTCTCGCATAGAATGCTCTATACCTGGGACCAGCAAAATATATAAAGCAAGACTCTCATAATGCATGATAAATAAAAGTAAAAAAGAGTTCATGATAGCTCAACAATACACAAAAAAATTGCAACACACGCGAGTGCATTACACCCTAATAATAACAAAATATATATTTCTCTTACCACAATTTGTACTATCATAGATCGAGCCACTCTCTGCTGTAAAATCCGTGTAATCACAGCAATCCGATTTTAATTCAACATACTCAGAAATGATAGCTTGGGAGCAGCTGTCATTTATTAAAGTTCTCCAATGCTCAATCACTGAAGCTGCATCAAGATTAGCAGCTGATAGCTGCACAGACCAATAAAAAAGCAATTATAGCCACATTTCAACTACACGATTGGCAAACGAATGTGATAGGCAACAGGATGAATTATAAGAAGAAACAAGGGTTACTTTTGTACTCCCATTCAAAACGAATGCAGATATACTGTTTTATAGAGTACACATCACGTGTCCAAACATCAAAAACACGTGATTCACAAACCATCAACAAAGAGAGAGAATCTTGTCTATATATTCTAATACTCTCCTAGAAAAAAATTTCCCGCATTGCCCTTGTTTGTGGAATAAGTAAATTATTTTTAGGCTACATTTTTCTTTATACATATAAAATTAAAAAAAAATTGAATGGAATAGTTATCTTCATGCAGGCAAAAAGAGGAAAACTTGCCATTTAATTGACAAAAATAAATGAGAAAAAAATTACATAGCACAGAATACATTCCCTGTAAAGGATACGCATGAATCACAAGAAAAAAGTCTATTCACAATTCTTCCTCTCGTTTTATTGAGAGGATGAATTCACGCATTCCCAACACCTACAGAACACCTTTAGAATCCCTCTCTCTCTCTTTTTGTATACAAACTATCGTCCTAGGATGTGATTACCATGTCATCCGTAAGGATATCTCCTGTCAGAGGGAATGAAGAAAGAGGAGCCAGCGAAAATTGCTTGTTCGATTTCCCTTGAATTTCCTGTAAACAAAAAACAAGGGTAATTATAATTCATTAAAACAAAATCAGAAATCTTTACAGTATTGCAATCTCAAAAAAATGAAAAATGTCTCAAAGCAATCATTTACAGCCTTCTATTCTAATGAGACACAAACGCGCTCAATATTTCACTCATCTTCCACTGAAATCAATCGCTTTTCAAATCAATTAATCCTTTATTTCGTTGATTTTTGTGAGTAAATATGTAAATACACTGATAGACAGCTTCAAATCAAAAAATGATAAAAATTCAATCATAAGAAACAAAATTAGAGTGCCTATAAAATATTTGAATCAAGGAAATATACGACAGCAGCTATTTTACCAGCACATCCAACGGAAATTCAAACAATAAATTACTCCCATCCGTATTATTTTTGTATTGCTGTATCGACTGGCCTTGAATGGTAGCGCACTGAAAAAAAATAAAAAGAATGAGGCGTTGCTGAAAATTTATATAGCACAGCATTCGTTTAGAAGATTCCATACAAATCAAATTTAGCCACAGAGGTATAATTCAGCAATCACTCTTGAATGAACCTCTTAAATTAACCAAAACGGCCATAGAATAAAACGTTGTTTATAGTATTTTCGAAAACTCATGCAGAAAACGCACGTCGAATTCATTAAGCCGTATGATATCTGTTGGAATAGCAGAAAGCATTTCATTGTAGCTACAATAAATTTGTTCGTTGAAAGAAGCTAAAAAAAGTCGTTTTGTGGCATCCGAAACTTTGCTAGTACCTGAAATACAGAATTCAATGAAGAATATAAACAAGGCTAATGGTTTGACAGGAAAGGGATACAAGCAATCTTTTGGGTAGTTTTGGTTACATAGCACCTTGTCATTTTTCCTTATTTTATCAAAGACATTGGATTCACTTGCAATTTTATTTCATTTTAAAAGCGTTTATGACACTACCCATTTTATGACCTGTAAAAGCATCTTTTTCTGCTATAAAAAGTACAATATATCGAGGATTCCATTGCTTTTTCCATCGACTACACTTCCACATCCATCCCGACAATAGCACATTTATGGTCAACAACGGTGGCATGTCCCAAGTGGCCCCTCGAAGAAGTTCATTGGGGTACTCTTCTGATATAAGAATTGCCTTCAACTAAGAGCATGTGTTTATAGTTTATAAAATTCACAAAGGAAATGCGAACAAATCATTTGATCAAAGAAATATGCTCATTATCAACCATTATGTTGGATATTCTTCCTCTTTTTTCAGATAAAGAAGAAATCCACAAATCGGTTCGAGTGTTTATTAAAAACACAAAAATTTAGAAGGAACTCGAAAAATATACTATAGCACGTAGCATAATGGCTAAGGTGCGCATAGCTTGCATTTACCTAAATGGCATGCAGTGTGAAATGCCTTGCTTTAAACGAACACTGCAGAAATTTTAAATTAACGATAGCTGTGCAATGCAAACAATGAACACAGCTTAGATTCAACAAATCAAGCAAAATCCTGCAAAAAGAGAATGTAATTTGCATCAAATTAATATTTGACTGTACCTGCTTAGTAGAAGCATAAAAAGGCTTGCTACCTAAGAATGCCCGCATTGTGGCGAGGGTTTTTCGCACAGTTTTCGGACACGAAAAAAGAATCTTTGAGATAGCAGATTGAGCATCAAATCGCCGCCGATTATGCGTTGAAAAAAACTCCAATGTGCATGGGTAATGCAATGATGCCATAGTGTAAATAAACTTATGTGTCGCTTTACATGGTTGCGAATGGTAAAAGGGATGCTCCTGCTGAAGCAGTATAGAACAATTTGTGCCGGCAGAAGGAATCATCAGCCGAAAACAGCAAATACTACGTAATTCTGAAGGATAAAATATTACTTAGAGTGACAAAGAGAATAGAGTGCTTTATCTAAGGTGATTGATCACACAGATATCGACATAAATGAGCTCCGTTGCCATCTCTTCGATTCGCTTCTTTTAGAGGGATTAATAAAATAGAAGAAACTGCAACTCGCAACTTCTGAATTTTCAATGGTTGTAAAGATTAAAAAATCAACGGGCCAGTGTCGTTAGCAGAGGTGCAGAGTTTGTGACTTAAAGAAAACATCTCCACAATACGAAGACACAGAGAAGCAACGTACAAATATCTCCAGCAAAGAAGAGGAAAAGCAAAACAGCATTAACCTTAATCGGACAATGCTCTAACAATGCGGAGCTAAAAATTAAGATGGACTAATTGACCAAAAGAGTTGAACAAGGGTACCATTTAGTTAAAACAACTAACACCAAGTACTCTATGTTTGGAAAAATTTGTGCAGAGAAAATGAAAAGAAAATTTGTATCATTTTCCAGGCTATTGGGAAAATGAAAATTTCGAAAATCTTCCAGTGAAAGATTTGTCGAATACTTTATTCAAGCAAAAAGACGAGCATTTCAATAATCTCGTGTTGAATGCACCGAACCCCCCACCCTTCACGTAACTGTGCAAGTGTGCGTGCCGTCCTCGTAAAACAGAAGTAGTAGCCAACAGCACCAACGGGTGGGTGTAGGTGGAAAAATATGCTCCTGGGGCAAGATCGTGCCTCGTTTATTGTAGTCAGATGGAATTCGTACACTGATAAACAAAACCACCACTGATATGCAAAATAAGACCATCCAAAAAATACTCAAAATGGTCTGTTTTCTAGTCTTTTATGTTCCAGTAAACGCAATTTATACAACGAGATCCTAAACATATGTCTTTCTAACTGATTAACTATGATGAAATGCTTGAATTTCACTTGTAACATTTGTTGTATAGTGTAGGGAAATTGATTTCTGGTTTCCATTCATCATCCCTTTCTGTTTATTTTGACGAGTACGTCCGTATTCTGTGACCATTACGCAAGGATGTATCAAGGGAAGCAGCACCTATGCAAAGTTCTATTTTTATAGTCAGCCCAATTTGGACGAGTAGAATACAGTAAACTTTTCCAAACAACTAGGTACCTTGTAACAGTGGTATCACGACAGCGTGAACTACCTATTCTTAATTATTTTAATTAACGTTTTATACTGTTATAATTATCTTATCGTTATTAAAATTATCCTTTTACTACGTAGTTATTTTTCTTACATTAATTAAGCCAACAATCCGCAGTTCCCCTGTTTTCCCCCCAAGGGTATCGCAGTGCATATAAAGCGATGTAACAACATTGAGAGTCGCAATATCGAACAATCTAAATAATAGGAAAATTTCCCCGATGTTTCCCGCAACTAAGATGCACTTATGTCTACACCATTGAGGAGGAGAAGGAGTAGTAGTATTTACTTAGGGACAGATTTATATTCTTTTAAGTTCTTTTTGTTGTAAGTAGATGCATGAAGGAGTGAATAATTTATTTTTCCTATTCTCTTACTTATTTCCGCAAACAGTAATTATTAGCGTAGAATAAGTTTATGTTTCATTGTATGAATTAGCGAAAATATCCTCCTTACGAAATTAGGAGAGTCAACCTATTTAATCTACTGCACAAAAGAACTATTTCAGCCGAAGTCTTTAGTATACGGCTGGCAGAGCGTGACAAATTCTCGTTAGAGCAACTCACAGAAAACGCCACGTTCACATACCTTATATGAAATTACCTTACTGTTTAACACCGGCTGTGGATGATGAATATTACCGAGGCCAACAACAAATCGTAACCTGTAACTTGTTATGCTAAACAAGGATGTTTAATTTCCCTCTTTTTTGTTTAGCACATATAATTTTAGAAATGAGAAAAAAGCATCAGAATATATTTTACAAAAGGTTCGAGAAGAATATTTGTAAGTTTAAATGGAATCTTTCATTCCTTTTCTCATATTAAAAGAAATATAATGAAAACCCGCATGAGGTGCAAATTAAGTTGTTTAGTTGACTTTACGTAATTTAATGGATCCTTCGCTTGGAGCGCAAAGCTTAGTTTTGAGATCGCTTAACATCATTTGTCTATTGGAGCGCAAATATATTGCGAGCTTGCACTAAGCGTATAGAATGAATCTAATTGACTTTCCAAGAGTTAATAACCCACTTCTTTTTGGAATGAAGTGGAGTAAATTACACCTAAAAAATTCCTTTTTTTTATTTAAACGACAACTGCAAAGTGCTATTGTTCAGTATTGTCTATATTAGGTCCTCACCCACTTAATAGCCGAACATGTTAAATACTTGATTAACGGATTGTAATATCATCTTAGATTGTAACTTTATTAGGTTATGCTGATCATATATCAGTTTGTTTACAATTGCTATTGTAGCATTATATATTAAGCTACTGTGAAGCAACTACAACACAAATTCAGGCATCGAAACAAGTCGTAGAATCAGTTTTTAACATTCATCAAAGACGCACTCTTTTTTGGAAGGTACTAGCAAAGATCACCGTTTACAAGAAGAAAACGCTTTGTAATTTACCTACTTTACATCTCGGAAACTAATGGTAAAAGCAGCAGTGGATTCTAAGTGTCGAGCATTTTTAGCAAATTTTTAATAGCAAATAGTAAGAGACTATCTTATAAAAGTGTAGAATTAAAATGCAACTTTTCCCACGTAAAAAAAAATATCAATTGTGCAGTTGCTAAATTGTAATGAACAAACGCAGCTAGTCTCAGATTTATTCAAGCACGATCAAAATATCTATCTCAATAAAAATATTTTTAAGTAAATTTTATGAAACTTAAATGAACTTTTTTACATCGTTCTACCAAAGAGCTATTGATGTACCAATACATACTTTGTAATGCATTAATTTGTATCCTTAGTTTTCTCCCGTGACAAATTATTGATAAGGCTATTAACTCGTATTTCTCCGGTTTCCAAAAGCTCTAGTTGCATTACAACTTGAAATGATAATAAAAAGTTACAAATAATTCAAGTTTTGCTAAACAAAACAAAAAAACCAATACCATATTTATAAGGTATTGTGCGGTTGTAATGAGGGAAGGGAGAATATTTCGTTTGAAGAAACAAACGTTTTCGCAGTCTCATGTACTTTTCAGGAACTCAGGCAGAATTTTCCATCACCGAAGAGACAAAGATAGAAATTTTAAAAACGCAACAGACCAAGTTTCACAGTAAAATTAATCAGTGAGATCTTTAAGATCTACGAAACTGGATACGCATTGTGTTTTTAGAAACCGAAAAGAAAAATGAATAAGTACGATGAAAAGAATCACAATCATACTTGTATTTTTCTCTCTAAAAAAATAATTATTCGACATTCAAGTTGCCTTAAGGGGAGTGAAGAGTGGGAGGGGACACGCAATTAAAAAACCTCCTAAAGAGGAAACAGTCTGCACCAGAGCTTCCCGGTGTAAAAAACATTCCTAAAGAAGGAAAAATCCGGTTGTTGCGCAATGCAATTATTCTTCACTTCTTCCACGTAATGCTAGCCGTCGCACTATTCACTCAACTGCACCAAGGTACGCGCAATTAATCGACACTGAAACCTGCATTTCTGATCATTCGATTTTCCCCAGCTTATCTGAATTATTTAAGTCGTGCCGGAGATGCTTCTGAGCTATTAGGAATTACATGTACATGCAGGTCTCTTTAATTTTGTTTTTCAAGTAAGCTTAAGTTTCCTGTAGCTTTATTCAATAGCTGCATTCATTTGCCATTTGACTACTAATATTATCCTGATGCACAAGTAACTTTAATTCTACCTTCCTGTATTATAATCGGAATTTATGTATAACTTTATTAGGTGTTCATGTATCAGTATAACATAATTTACAATTACTATGAACGTAGACATTTGCGAATTATTTCTACTACCAAAGCAATAATGATTAGGTTAATGAGGGCATTGCTGCATCAGCAAATCTAATTTGTAGTAGCATTATTACCTTAATAATATTACCTTTCTAACTTTTTATTACTTTTTTGGCAATATTACTCTTATGATATTCTTATCTTTGTTTTCTTTTAATAGGTTCAACATTTACAATTGGTTAATACTAATTTTATTCTTAGCCATGAAATTACCTGAGTGATTTTATAATTATTTTTATCATGCAAGAATTTCGCTGATGTGGTACTGCTTACTCCGTTAATGATTTTGTTTTTGTAGAGGCAGGAAACACAGTAATATTCATTTGCAATTTATCGGAGATAGAAATTTTCCAATAGCGGAATTGCACCTTTGAAAATAATAAAAACTGGAGTTTCTTAATGGTAGTGTCATATAAACTAGAGAATAGTGGGTAAAGATGACGCTGTCCATCACAAAATGGAAACTTACATTTAGCTACAGTGGATCTACCATTTATGTTTAATTCTAAATAAGTAAAAACATCTCACACAAGGATTAAATTCTTGTTGTGCTAACAAGTCATTAAATTACATTTATTGAGTTCTATACAATTTTTTCATTATAAACTTTTTTTGGGATTATTTTAATAACTGTGCAGCATCTCTTTTTTATTGAAAATAATTGCTAAACGCACAATAAGTAAATTCACATCATCATTTTTATTTAAGTTCTGTTGGATAATCTTGCTCCTAACATAATTATAAAAATTAATTTCCTCTTTAAGATACAATTTATGTTAATAAAATTATACGTATCACAATTCAATTGTAATTTTAAATAATTAATAACATTATTTGTGGTATACACTTTTATTACATATATTTTTGCTATATATTACAAATGTTACGTTATAGCAAAATTTTCTGATTCCATGAGATGGTAAAACTAGCAAAAGTGAGAAGAAAATAATGGAGTGTGAATTTAATTGCTTGATTGACTTAGTCTTCTTTCTATTAAAATTGTTTATTCCCAGAAAATTATTTTAGATATACTTTTGCATTGTATAAATACATGCTTAAAATTGCAATTTAACAATTTGATCTAAGCATTGCAAGTAAGTAAAAGAAATTAGTATTATTTTTGTTTATTAAAAAATACAGAATGCAAACTTTTCTTAATCTTCTTGCTTAAATAGTATTCTCATGTGACTACAAATTTTATCTCATGAATTTTTTATTGCAATTTATTTTTTCTATCATTGCAATAAATTTTTCTGACTAAAAAGCAGAAAGTTCTCATATTTTTGTCTGTGCTGAAAATTTCTGCTCAGTATTAACAGATTAAAAGCTTTGTATGTTAAGCAAAAGCTCTTAAAAGTTTGTAATTTAAATTTACCATGATTAAGTTCTATTCCTACATAAAACTTGAATTTAGCCATCTTCATTGAATCAATAAAATGTGTGGTATAAGCTTTTCCATTTTTCTTAAATTGCATAGAAATAGTAGAAGGCAAGCAAATGATAGTTTCACAAAAAACAAGCAATTTTTACTCTTGTTGTGGAATTAGTACAAATGTAGCTCCGAAGTAATATGTGAAACTATTTGATTAATTCTTATAATTTACCTTTCAATTATATACTATGCATTTTCTTTTTTTTCAAGTTATTTTTTATGCAATTTATTTTCTGCAATAGCATTTATGAGGGAATGCACGTCTAAAGAAGCTAATTTGATTTTGTCCCTCATGACGCATGATAGTCCTTTTTTGCACTCGAAAATAAGATAAGTTACATTCATTTTGTTTTTGATGCCCTAAGTACTTCAATCCCTTACTATACCTTCAGAAAATGTCCTGATGGATAATCTGTTCAAAAATTTGTGCTTTCGGTTGTATTTTTTGAATAACAAAAATTTGATGCTTCAAAGAGCTGCCGGTTACCGGTATTTATTGGAAAAAATATGGCACTTGTAACGGAGCGAAAATAAGATAGCGCAAGACCTGCGCACAGGATCTAAAGATAGCAACCGTGTGATACTCACACGATTGACACAACCAGAATGCTCAACGAGAGTATTAGTGCGTGTGTCAAGTTAAGTTAGTTTTTCTAAGTTTAGTTTTAGTTTTTAAGTTCTTAGTTTTTAGTAGTTTTCAATTATCTATTAAAAAGACACATCTTCTTAGTTACCTATAAATTCTACTTGGTAAACGTATTTAGGGAATACTTACTACAATATGCAGTAGAATATCTTAAGTAGAAAATATTATGATGAAAAGTATTTTTACCTTTTGTGTTTCACTCAAGTTCCGATAGAAATATGATATCGAATGTTTTATCATTGTGTATTCATCATAAGGCTCATGTGTGTAATTGTATCCTTTTCTAGTATATGATTTTAGGCAATGAGCGAGATAAAGAACTTACATAAAAATTATTAATGTAGTGTGCAAGTGCACACTTAAGGGAAAGAGCGAGTGGCAAAGTAATGCAGTTGTGAGATGGGAGCTCTCCACATTGTGTATCTGTTGCGGTCATGAAACAGAACGCATGGTAGTAACTTTTGATTCGTAGAAGTCAGACCTTACTTGTTAAGTCGTTACGACAGAGCCAGAGGGAGAGACGAATAATACCAAGAGTATGTCAGACCCATAGGTTGACTACATGTAGTAGTGAAGGTGAATAGAGGTTTTGACTGAGAATCGAGTTGGGCTGTCGACGCCCATAAGTTACGAGATTATTATTTTAAAAGACCACTCTGAGGTTGATGAGCCCAGTTGCTCTAGTTTTTCGTTACTCTAATTTTATTTTCGATAGAAGGTTATTAAATTAAACGAATGAACCTAGTGAGATATATTTATAGAAATAAGCATTTCCACGCCCTCAAATGATCAACAATCTAATAGTGTAGGAAAAATAAGAAGTACGCTATTGATTAGAAGAATCGTGTAGCCGGAGTCGATAGATCTCGACTGGAAAATCTTAGGGATAAAATACTACTTTAAAAAAACCCTAGATTACAGCATTATTCAATTGTAATTCACAAAATCTTAGTTGTAAAATTCAATTTTACAATTTTTTCCAAAATAGTAATTTTTATATCATCAAATTCACATCTAGCAAAACATGACAGCTAGAAAATTAAGACTCTTAAAAAGTAACTTATCGAGCAAAATTATGTTTTTTTCTACCACATGCTAACTCATTTTCTCTATTATAACCTTTGGGAAATACGTATGAGATAGCTTCGAAAACGCGTATTTAGGTTTAAAATTTTTCTATTTGCTTTGGCATTTTAAAATGTAGGCAAATTTCATGCAATTAGGATTTGTCAATAACTTTCCCCAGATCTTCTATCCAGCTTAATTTTTATGTCTGCAAGTAAAACTTACGATTTGACAGCGACACATAGCTGATAACTACGAGTTATAAAGTTAATTGTAAGGTTACATCTAATCAGCTTTGTGCCCTACTATTTGTTGGCATTTGCGTACAGAAGCACAAGTGTTGTCTATTACTTTCTTTCCGACTAAGTTTTTGACCGGAGCTATTTTTCCGCGACGATAAACAACACTACCAACTTACACTAGATACGATTAGTTTTACATGCTTCTCCCCTAAAATTATATAATCGTGTCTCTTTTACATGTGCTCCCATAGTCATACTTCTAACAACACTTTTATCTTTTGTGCATTTTTATTTTATTTAAAAACTTTTTTTACTTACATATTATCGGGTAAAATTTTTGTATTCATTTAACTTTTTACAACAACATATAAATTTTTAATAGCTTGTTTTGCAACTACTAAAAATTTTTATATGCCATTTCGTGTCAACCGAAGTTTGAAATTCTTTTTTTTCCAAAATTAGCAACTTCTAAAATTGTTCAGAATTTTATTTTGCGCTATTTACATTTCCATCCGGGTAAAGTTATGCAAAACCATTTTACAATTTAACAATTTTTCAGAACTTTAACAAACTTAAAGCACAAACTATTTTATAACAGATTAGCGAAATTATTATGCAAATGATTTTTGCAACTCTTTTCTTATGAGTAGATGCTAACGCAAAAATTACGAAACGGGTTTTAGCAGAAGTAAAAAATTTTGTAATAAGATTTTACGGAAGTAAAATTTTTGTAGTAAGTTTTTACGGAAATAAGAAATTGTCGGAGTGAGTTTTAGCAATAAATAATTTTATAGTAAGTTTGAGCAGAAGTGAAAAGTTTTGTAATAAGATTTTACGGAAGTAAAATTTTTTGTAGTAAGTTTAAACGGAAATGAAAATTTTTCGGAATGAGTTTTAGCAATAAATAATTTTGTAGTAAGTTTAAACGGAAATAAAAAATTGTCGGAGTGAGTTTTAGCAATAAATAATTTTTTGTAGTAAGTTTGAGCAGAAGTAAAAAATTTTGTAATGTGATTTTACGGAAGTAAAATTTTTGTAGTAAGTTCAAACGGAAATGAAAAATTGTCGGAGTGAGTTTTAGCAATAAATAATTTTTTGTAATAAGATTTTACGGTAATGAAAAATTGTCGGAGTGAGTTTAGCAATAAATAATTTTGTAGTAAGTTTTTACGGAAATGAAAAATTGTCGGAGTGAGTTTTAGCAATAAATAATTTTTTGTAGTAAGTTTGAGCAGAATTAAAAAATTTTGTAATGAGTTTTTACGGAAGTAAAATTTTTTGTAGTAAGTTTTTACGGAAATAAGAAATTGTTGGAGTGAGTTTTAGCAATAAATAATTTTTTGTAGTAAGTTTGAGCAGAAGTGAAAAATTTTGTAATAAGATTTTACGGAAGTAAAATTTTTTGTAGTAAGTTTAAACGGAAATGAAAATTTTTCGGAGTGAGTTTTAGCAATAAATAATTTTGTAGTAAGTTTTTACGGAAATGAAAAATTGTCGGAGTGAGTTTAGCAATAAATAATTTTGTAGTAAGATTGAGCAGAAGTAAAAAATTTTGTAATAAGATTTTACGGAAGTAAAATTTTTGTAGTAAGTTTTTTTACGGAAATGAAAAATTGTCGGAGTGAGTTTTAGCAATAAATAATTTTGTAGTAAGTTTTTACGGAAATGAAAAATTTTCGGAGTGAGTTTAGCAATAAATAATTTTTTGTAGTAAGTTTGAGCAGAAGTAAAAAATTTTGTAATAAGATTTTACGGAAGTAAAATTTTTGTAGTAAGTTCAAACGGAAATGAAAATTTTTCGGAGTAAGTTTTAGCAATAAATAATTTTGTAGTAAGTTTGAGCAGAAGTAAAAAAATACCGGGTCTTAGGGATTGAACAATTTCCGCTCTTATTAGCCAGTAATTTTTCATGTTTTAAGATTAAATTAGACATTGTAATAACGCATTATTTTTATACACAAGGCATTTATATTTTTAAACAATTAAATATTTTTCCTTTCTAATACAGAATAATCCAAAAAATGCCACCATACTCTGCCAAGTGTGGCTTACGTGGGCCAGTTATTCTGGGGAGTGCGGGGAATAAGCAACGTAAGTAGCGTTAGATGTGGTGCCAAAATAATATAGCAACTACAAGACATCTATTTTCCCCATGTTTCCTACAATATAAATGGCTATCCAATCATTTTTTCTTTTCGATTTTTTCCCTATATTATTTTATTAGGAACCGAATTTGGAGAAGGAAAGTACACCACAAACGACAAATATGACACCCGACAGCCCCGAAGCACGCACGGTTATGTGGAATATTCCTCAAAAAATGCCGTGTTCACGCCAAAGCGGAAATTGCCTAATGGATCTCTATTGGTTGGAAGCCAAGCAGAAAAAGGAGAAAAACCGTCTTTGATAGCAGACAATGGAGAAAATGCATCAGCGGAAGTTTCAAAAGCTAAGAAAAAATCTCGAAAGAATGGTAGGCACAGAGTCCTACCTCAAGACATTGGTCAACCAATCAAACTAACCAATACAAATAACGCCAATAAAACTGATTGTGCCAATCAATGGAAAGACAAAACAATTCAAGATACTCAGGAATTAGGCTATATTAACAGAAAAACATCAAAAAATAACCAGACCTTTGAAGACCAATTTCCTCCTCTTGAGGTATTTTCCTCAAATAAAAACTTGCTGGAAAAATCTGATGCGGAAGGAAAACAAGCTGAAAATATGCCCATTGATGCAGCTGCAATAATTGAGGCCGAAACAGTGTTGGTTAACCAGCCACCACAAAACACAAACGAAACAGAAGAGAAGGAAGATGGAGGTAACATAATATGTACACACGAAATAGAAATAATAGAACCTTCTAGTACAGTCTGTAACGATGTGATAGACACAAACGCCAATACAACTCCACCAAAAAACACAGATGAAGTGATTATAATAGATCCTCAGAGACAGCAACAAGTTTTTGAGAAATTGCACCCCCGAGAGAGGGAAAATCAGTTTCACAAAAATCGCTTTCCTGGAAAGCCAACTCATCCTTCGACTGAAGGCTTCTCGCGAACGCGAAAATTTCCACCCAAAGTAGGAAATACTAGAAAAGCTGGCGTGGAAGATGCTTTCGCTACGAAGCAAGGTCGCAAAAATATCTGCAACACTGCAGCAACTGCCGTGAAGGCTGACATAGAAGCAGGCCTTTGCAAGCGCCCAGCTTTCCAAAAAGAACTTTCTGCTGTGAAACAGCAAAAGCCGTATGAGAAAAAATGTAAGCCGTTGCAAAACAAAAACGGTGCTGCTGCTCCATGGCGTAATGCAACAAAAATAGCCATGCAGCAGCCCGAAATCTTATCTAACCGTTCATTGGTGAATCACGGAAATCCTCGTCCGATGCAAAAGCAACGATGCCCTCCATATAAAAAAATGGCAAGAGCGGGTATGAATGCGGGACGACCTCCTCTGATGGCGTCTCCAAATATGAAACCTCCTCTCCTTGGGAGTGTCATTCCACGTGGTGGACGAGCAGCAAATAATAAGATTCCAAAGATCTTTATTACCCCTTGCGGGGATCAAACACCTGTGTTCCATCATCCTCCCCCGATGTCCGCTGGATCCCAATTTTTGCACCCTTACTCGCAGTTTCTGCCCGCTAATCCGCAAGTTTTGCCACCTTCATCGAATGGTCTACTTCCTTCCCCGCAAGTACACCCTTATTCATCGCCCCGATTGCTTCCTCTTCCGCATCAATTTCCCTCATCTCATTATTTGCCGCCCGTCATGCATCCATTGCTACCATCTCCTCCTCCTGGTGAGTACGTGCAGAATCCAGCATACCCGCTTTCTCCAAAAGGGCATGAACTACAAATGGCTAATGATCATGCTGCATACGGTGCAGCAATACCTAAAGAAGAACCTCTACCTTTGCCATTAAGTGAGAATGTTGAGATGCACCAAAACATAGAACCTAATCATACCTTGGATTCTAATGAGATTAAGCATACATCGCAAAATTCGAGCACGGATCATGTCTCTTTCCCTCGTAACATGCATCCAAATCGCAAGCCTTTTATGCCGAGCCAGCAAATTGCTGCTAAACCATGGAAAAATAAAGCAGAGAAAAATAAATATCCTGCAAAAAGTGATGATAGCCGTTCAACATCTGCAAGCAATCTAGCTAATTCCATTGTTACGCCTGAGTCTACCTCAACAGACAGTGGGATGAATATGAACTTTTTTGGTAACCCTATGGCTTTAAATATAGGAATGACCCCTTATGGAACACCCGCCTATCATTCTCCTGCTCCTATGCTCCCTCCAGCATATAGTTCTTTCCGGCAAATGCCTGGAAACAATTATTATGCCTCTAATCCGCAGAATCAATATTATACTCCAGATATCCCCTATGAAGAATTGATGAAGCTGCCTGTTGGCACTTACGTTCATCGTGGGTGCATGTATTTCCCCAATCCTGCAGATTCCCCACCCAAACACGGTGGAGTTAACTACGAGGGATGTGTATATTATCCTAAACCGGTGCCGTGTTAAAAAATACTTTTTTAAGGTTGATTTATAAAAAAGCTGAAAGGTTGTGATACTCTCTCTGAATATAATATGAATTTCATGAATTTTTAAGCGGATAAGTTAATAGCATTAAAAGAGTTTATTGTTTTTATGTAAGTATTAAGCCAACGGAAGTTTGCTTGATTCGGAAATGCATGGGAAAAAAGGTTTTCTCTAGTTCTTTTAAAAATTTTTTTAGTGGGTGTGAGCAGTAATTTTTGATTGTTAGAAAAATGGCACTTAAAAATACTCGCGTAGAATTTTTTATTCATCAAGATCGCATTTATTGTGGAATTGCTTTTGCATGTGTTTTTACTCATTTGCCCTTTGTTGCGATTATAAATAAATCGGATTATTCATTACATAAATTATTTTCTTATTTGTTGAAATTTTATTTTGTTATCTGTGCACTCTTGCTCCCAACGAATGCCTTTTTACTGAAACATACTTTTTTTGTTTTTATTATCAAATTCGTTACAGTTTATCGTTAGAAGTGTTTACGTGCAAGCGATTTTTCTGTACTACTATTTTTGTTTACCGCTACTCCTATTTAGAATTTCGTAACTGAAAAGATGAGCAAAATTGTTTTTGTAGCTTCCACTTGGTAATTTTGCTGCAATATTCTGCGTGGAAATATACTGGACATTTATTAGCCGGTATAAAGTTGATGTCTTTACATTTGTCTATGGAATATTATTGGATTTAGTTTTTTTGTTTATTTTGTATACAATTATTTTAATCAACTGTGGCATGTACTATTCTTGATTGATTGCCAGCAAAAAATTTTTAACAGTGTGTATGTTCTTAGAATGATGTTTGCATGATTGCAATTTTCTGGATACTTGGAGGATTGATAAATCTTGTAAAATATGTTATGTAATTTTTTGATACAAAAATGCGTTTTTCTGTTTTTCATGATGCCTTTGCTACATGCGAACATAATTTGCCGCGTAAATTTTTTTCTATGGCCACTCAAAATTAATCGTTTTGTGCATTTTCTTATAATTATCTTTATAATTTTTTTAGAAACCAAAGTTGTCATTTACGCATATTCCAAAATACTAACTATCGTTAAAACTGGATCGTTCATCTAGCACATCATTAAGGAAATGTTTTAATCCAAAAAATGACTTAATGGCTTATTCAATCTGAGCCTTTCTGCTGAGGTAATTAATTTTGTGAATGCATCCATCAATTACAGCATTTTATTTTGCTGTACATCTTTATCTAATCTAATCTTCCATCATCACTAATTCTTTGTATGCGGGAGTAGGGGCGTCTGCACGTATAACGAAAAAGATAATTGCTTTACATAACTGCCCTCCGCTACGCAAAGACAACAAAACCGTGCTGTAGCCGTTTAAGCATATTACAAAACTGAGAAAAGTAGCTAACTCTTACGAAGACCGTGATTTATTCTTCTTTCATGGAGGCACTTTGTGTTCACTTCTCATCGCGTTAATAACATGCGCTACACGAAGGCCGTACAATGTCTCACTTGTTTTGAAAGCAGCGGCGCTACCAAAACAAATCATCACATTCGATACGGCGAAAGCAATAAATTTTAGTGGTCTCGTCACCGCTATTTACTTACAGCTTATAATAGATCAGGCTTATCGACCATTTTAGGTACCTACTGCAGACTACCCTCACTATATTGGTGTAGAGGGAAACTTGTAAGTTTCCCTGTTCAAGAGAGAGATAAGTGAACAAGTTCATTCTTGAAACTCACCACACCTGAGCACGCATTTCCAAAATAGTTTTTTATTACAAGTAAAACGATTTTCACCAGTAAAAAATAAACCGGAATGGAGTTTGCGTATTGAATAACCAGCACAAACAAATAAAAAATTCTAAATTAATAAA
The DNA here is from genome assembly GCA_015476325.1 of Cardiosporidium cionae. Classification (NCBI taxonomy): domain Eukaryota; phylum Apicomplexa; class Aconoidasida; order Nephromycida; genus Cardiosporidium; species Cardiosporidium cionae. The sequence continues at coordinate 5,956 of JADAQX010000187.1, read as the reverse complement.
AGAAAATAGTGCCCACCAGAGCATGGTATACTTCAATAAATACTATCCGGATTCAATGGAGAGCGAATTTTGAAAAAAAATATGAATACCGATAATCTAAGTTCATCTTTACTTTGGTTACATCTTCCCACGTTACTCATGATAGATTAAAATACTATAGCGAAAGTAGTACTTAGTTGTCTGCTCAGTGTATTCCCTTTAAACACCCTTATTGAACGTAACATAATCAAATGATTCAGAGTTCATTGCAAGTATTTTCTTTCTGAAACTTTCTTCTAATTGATTGATAGGCATTGTCGATTTCTGCGGGAACAACGCTACAGCAAAGGGGAACCCGATTGATAAACATCCAAATAGTATACCTAATTGTGTTATAACCTGTTTAATAAAAATATAATGTTGAGGATTAGAATATTGATTGAATGCTCTTTACGGATATGAAGCGGATGCGCATAGTGCTTATCACAAATACGTAGAGTTGGCCCTGTCGCGCAACACTAGTCGAGTCGTGCTTTATCAGCATGTGGGAAAATCCACCGAAGAGAAACATCACATGATAATAAAAAATTTTGGGCGGGGAGAGACAACATATTTCTTACACCTAGAGAACACTTTCGCGCCCTGCTTTTAGGCTGACTCACAGACGAGCAAGTTAAGTAGGCTCTCTACGTACAGAAGTACACATAGCTTAAAGACATCAAAGCAGGAAATAAATACAAACAAATGCAGCCTGAATCACACATTGAATTCCACCCACTGGATAAGAAAGAATGACATGCAAGGGTACTATATATACTACCAAAAAAGTTATCGCTATCATAGCCACACTATCATACCTTGACAACGGGACGATTTGCCACGAAGGGAATTCGCAAAGACAGTGCGAGTAGGGGTGGAGGAATAGCTAAAATGGGTATTGGCAAAACTAAGGGGACATTAACAAAATGAAAGCGCACAATACTGCAAAAAGAAATGGCAAGCTATTCATCACATAAAAGTTCATACGAGCGAAAAAATATCTCACATTTTAGAAAAGTTCAGAAATAAAACAATGTGGCCACAAGACTGCGAACGCGCAAGAAATACTTACACATTTTCGACAGCATTCGTTTCCATTTCTGCAAGATGTATAGCCGATAGCTATAGCAGATGGACAGTTAAATTCTTACCCTTGCTCGCTCTTTTCACCATGCAATTAGTAGAATGTCGTTATAGTCTCAAGAAAAATTAAATAGACAACACGGCTTTTTTTCTCACAAATAGATAAACACGGTTTTGCTTTTCTGTTCCCACACACGAAAGGCAACAACTATAGATGATAGCATAGCACAAAAACATCCCTTCCAACGCAAAGAAATTCCTTGAAAAGCCTCTGAAACAGTAGAAAACATGCTAGGAATAGAAAAACCCTGTTTTTAATCTCGAAAACTAGAACAAATCTACACTTTCACGTGTGTAGTTAAAATCCAGAGAGATAAACTGCAAAATTGCATCACCTGCTCTTGAAATGGCAGTTTGAAATAACGCCTGTTTAGAAGCAGCTTGGGAATTGCCCAAGTTATCGCCACTTGGAGAAAAGATCGGAATACCCTACATGCGATGATATAAATGTGAGAACACGCCGTAAAACTAAGGAATACACCCTCGTGAAAGAGGAAAACACGACCCACTCACTGCTCAAGGAAACAAGTTTCATGCTCTGAATAGTTTTTCAAAGTTAACCATTTCACCTTGCATTGAGAGAATCCCACCTTAAATACGATACGGGCCTTAAAGGAGGCACTCCTACAACTTTCAAGTATGCCTCTGGGTGTAGTGCATGCTTCTTCTAACAAAAATAATATTCTTTACATTACAAACTAGTTTTATACCTTCCAGTAAGGAAAACTGGAAAAAAATATGAAGATTGAAAGAATACCTTCATGTTTGCTCTATTGTAGTGCAACATTACATAAGAAATCACAAAATATAACTCTGCAGTTGCCTCTAACGGCGGTTAAGCTTAATATCTATCTAATAGAATACCCCTACCCTTCCTAATTTACTTTCCGTTTCACACTCTCAAGGATGATATTAACATTTACAGAGCTATTACTCTGGTTTTGTTTATTCCTCTTCTACGGTTATGCTAAAAAATAGACGGCATCCTCCCCAACTGTTTTCCGATATGACGGCATGCTCTTTCCATCACCTCTCCCAACTCGTATTATCGCTTTTTTTATCAATTCTGCTCAAACTTGGTCTACAAATGCATTTTCTCACAACAGCGACAGAACTCTGATAATCTCCCTGCTAGGCTCTGTGATGCTGCCTTACGTACATTTCGAAGTTCATTCAATCGCATTAATACTACATTAGAAACACCCGCAGAGGCCACTGCACAGTAGGGAACAATAGCTTGGAGTTTAGATCGAGTAGAGGGTGAAAACTTGCCTCGCTTTAACCACTCTGTAAGACTCACAGCCAATCCTACCGATACAACCGCTGCACCCCTGTTTAGAGTCAACGCAGTAATATTTAGGCAACGTCATCCAACAGAATGGCTAAGCAGAGATGCTGATACACTATCTAAAACAGACCACATTACTCAGCTTAACCGAAAGGTTTTGTCAGAAGAGCAAATGTAGAGATATCTTTAAGAATAGATTTGTCTGCAATTCCCCCATGCCAGAGGAAACAATGTCAATAGCCATGGAAATAAAAGGAATGGACGGATGTAATATCCAAAATACAAACCAACCGCTACAAACTGACAAACATTTCCTGTAAATTCATCTTAATCTCCTATTATTAAACATGAAAACGTGTGCCTATCCGATGCAGTGGCAGCGTGCTGGAATGGCAGCATCGTTTCTGTTTCTCCTAATCGCCTCCACTAATGTGTAAGCACTCTTTACTTACAATGCCATAGTGAGTTTTGCTTCCCTACGGCAATACACTAGTAATCTCCCAAAAACTTAAATATAAAAAGTTCTCTGTAGATATTGGCTCATATCTCATTGCAATTGGAAAGCAACGATGCGAGGACACCCATTTTAGGGCTAGGATGGGTCTAAAAAAGTAGAAATTTTAATCTGTTTCTTTCATATCGTTTGAAACGTTTTGTTCACTGTATGAAGTGCTCACATTGTGTGTGTTATCTCTTTTATTTTGAACCCAAGTGCATACTTTTCCTTTAAATCTATCAATCACAAAAATAAAGCAGAAGGGAAGAGTCACTTACGCATATCCTTTGAGAGAGTCTCCATAGACATCAAGAAATGACTGTGACTTGTCATCAGAAGCTACTTTGTTTGCATTACAACGATTGAAAACACCATTATAACTTTGATTTATCAATTGCCAAAGCACACAATTCAGAACGGTAGGGGTACTCAGCAGCATACCTACGTATGTACATAGAAGCCGTACAAAATTTTGGTTATTGCCAAATTCAAATGCCATGTGGAAAAATAGGCAAAAGAAGCAGATTTATCGGATCAGGATTGGTCACACATTCAAATTAAATATAAGTGAAAACAAGTATTCACAAAGAATCACTGCCTTATCTCAAACGACAGAGGAATTAAACACTTTCTTTTTCCCTTTATCGTAAAGACAAATAATCAAATCTATAAACTGTGTAAATTGTATACCTGCACAAATAGGAATATTCATCGGACAAAAGGCACTTAATCTGCCAATGATAGGAATCTCCTCCTTTGTCTGTGGGTGAAGAATTGCATCAACAAGAGTTTTTGATTCAAAAAGCTTCTGTTGATCGACGTTCTTATTCTTCAGGCTATCCCTACAGACACAGGCGATAGAATTCTTGATTATTCATGAAAGAGGAGCAAAAAAATGAAGAAACAACGTATTTCTTCAAAGCCTTTGATCGGAGGAAACGAAACGGTACATACGCATCCTCACATTAGCGTATAATAAAAGCAAAAAAAATTTAGAAAAGAAACAATGAGAAGTGGTTCATTGTTTGCTTCAAATTTGAGCAAGTTATTTCTCAAGGTGTATACGTTCATGAGCGAGAAAATGGTTTTCCACAGAAATTCGTGGCGAATATACAAATAAAATCATAATACTGATGTAGAAAAAATGATTTATGAAAAAGTGCAAAAATCATCAAATTAAAATTCATAGTTACATATTTCCAAGAACATTTGCACTGTAGTCACTCCTTTCCAAACACTACAAAACCTCATTATATCTGATGCGCCATGCACACTTCAAGGCAAATTATAGCATTTTCTCTGAACTGCATTCCCATTCTACTATAACAATTTAGAAGTATGAACTGGTGAACGAAGAAATGACGCAAAAAAATAATGGAAATAAAAGAATTTCTACATTACTATCGTGGAATGTATCGCAGAAACGAGCAAATAGTTATGCAATTTGACACGACCGACGTATAGTGCACTCGCAAGATGATTGCTTTCTACCATCTCCAATAGGCAAAGCGAGATTCATTTCCCTTTATATACATTCTCCTTCGAAACCAGATAAAAGGCTGACAAATTTTATATGAAAAAATCAGAAATACTACAAAACCTAGATTTACCAATTTCCATTCTCGGCATCCTCTACAATTGTTCGAGCTTCCTGAATTGCACTTTGTGAAGAGAACATATACTTCCAGTTTGTGCGTGTAGCAAAATCAATATAACGCCCAAAGAAAGTTGATAAATCATTACGTTCAAGAGATAAGGGGGCGGATGATTCCTGCACCGCAAGGACGTGGTGGGACGCCATATTATCGCAACGCAATAAAATACACTTTCAAACAATTACGAAGCAAGTTTGTAGGAATGCTCTTGCAGCAATCTGAATAGTCCAATATAAACTGAAGTTTTCTTTGCATTCTTCTGTTCGATGGACTACTGTTCTTTTTCGGAAAGGACAGATCCACTTGAGGCAGAGAAGGGAGTAATCGTCACAGCCCGCAATTGATAGGCAAGATTTTGGTTCCACACCTCACATCTCTCTTCGCCATGATGTTACGGCTTGTGCTGCCGATGCTTGAATGAGCAACCCGCCACTGAGCGTGCTCGGAGTGTTCGTGGAGGATATTCCAACGTTTTGTATCGTCGCTTGAATGACGTTTTTATCAAGGGTTAAACGTAAGCAAGCACAAAAGCATCGGTCGCTTGTAGTGAACCATTGACATTCTGCGCAAGTCTCAAGCGCGTAAAGTGGCAGGCATTTACGAGTAGCTTTCAAAGACTTTTTCAATGTAACTACAATCTTTACTTCGCTTTCAAATTGTTTGGCCATCATACGGTAATTACATCAACAGTAGATAGGCTATACCCTGTGTAACAATTAGATTATTATGATCGTTTGTAGTGAGTAAGTTCGTAGAAGCTAATACCAAATTGTATGATTGAGAGACTTGTAAGTTCGTTTGATATGTGATAACATTGAAAGGATGAATAACTAGACGAGAACTCCATCGCATTTACTAGAGTTTTACTTTCCTGGAAGAGACCAGATGTAACAATTATAAAGCTGCGAACAGCGATTTTAAATTGTAGTATGGATAATTGTATAATAATTCCAACTAAGAGTAAATAGTTACCCCGTAACTAATTAGTTTAGTTTTAAGAAGTAGTTACGGTTGAACGCGTATCGAATCGAGATGTATTTGAGTGCACGCGAATATGTAGTATACGAATAGCGACAAACATTAACAGGACAAAACAGGGGAAAGGCTGGAGGCCTTGGATATTTAACTTTATTGAGGGGGAAGCAGTTTTGGGTTTTAGATTTTTAGTAGAATCTTCAAGAAAAGTTAGACAAGTCTTTTTCGAGTCTATTGCATAATTGATGTTAAGGTTGAGATATTTTGAATTATCTCTGTTGTTCTATAAGGAGCGAATGTTAGAGATAAGCTCTTCAGTGTAGATGAGAGTTGAATTTTTACGTGCTACAATAAGTAAACGATTGAACCGATTATGTGACA
>JADAQX010001078.1:0-14919 GCA_015476325.1 Cardiosporidium cionae | reverse complement strand
ATGAGAGGGAGAGATGAGAGGGAGAGGTGAGAGGAGAGATGAGATGAGAAGAGATGAGAGGAGAGATGAGAGGAGAGGAGAGGAGAGGAGAGGAGATGAGAGGGAGAGATGAGATGAGAGGAGAAGAGAAGAGAGGAGAGGAGAGGAGGAGAAAAAAAAGAGAAAATGAAAGAGAATACAAAAAGAGGAGGAAGAGAAAAAAACTAAATTGAGAGAGATTTCTATAAATTACAATGCGAGCGATATAAATATGTTGAAAATGAATACAAAAAGACAAAGTATAATTAATGAAAATGGGAGAGATATTTAGAATAGGGTAAAATTTTGAAAGAGGAAAATAGAAATATTTGTATAAAGTAAGAAATAAAGAGAAGGATAAAAATATCAAAGTAAAAGAAAAAAAAATTATAAATCATGCAAGGGGATATAAATCCAATTTTCCTTTTTTAAAATATAAAATTGGATAGTTTTTGTAGAAACTCTGTTAAAGAAAGAGAGTATTTTTTCCTTTTTGTGGAGTTTATTATATATTCAAAAGAAAAGTTTAGCGTATCTACACTCTGTAGAAAATTTATGAAAGAAAAAATTACTTTTCTTTGGCTTGTATAAAAATATTATTTTTCCCCTTTTTTTATGGAGTTAAAAAAGTGAAGAAAAACATTTTCACTCCTTTTTATTCTGCTTAGAAAATTTCTATTTTCTTGGAGAATGTTTTTTATATTTTTCTTCAAGATAATAATACTCAGTTTTATTTTATATATTTTTAGTGGAATCAAAGAAACGAACATTACGTCGTCGATGTCCCATTTGTCGATTGGAAGTAAATATATAAATATATTTAAATATATACTATATAATATATATATATATTTTTTTTTAATGAAAAAATACTTTTTTTTACTTCTAGTAATTAGATTTGTTTTTATAAAAAATACTAAATATAAAACGAAATGAATTAAATATTTTTGAAGTTAAGAAAAGAATTGTTTTTTTTTTTTGATTACTTTTGAAATAGTAAGCGAATGAAAAAAGAGATTTCTGGGAAAAAACTAAATTTTTTTTTTTTCACAACTATAATTTGTTTTTTTTTTATTTTTTTTCTTTTTGTTTTTTTTTTACAGTATATACCTTCATCAATTGTATATGTAACTAAAAAAGAATCAAAATCTCAGGATTCTGTTAAGGTAAAAAGATGTAAAGAAATGGATTGTCGAATAGAATGGATGAAGTAGAGAATATATAACCATAGCCTTCTATTGGATGTATTTTTTTTTTATTATTTTTATATATTTTTGACTATATTTTTAAATATAATTTTTAATAAATTTTTTTACTATATATTTTTATATATTTTTTTTTACTATTTTTTTTAATATATTTTTTCTATTTTTTTTTATATTTTGTTTACTACTTTTTATAAAAAAAAAATTTTAATATTTTTTTATATATTTTTTTACTATTTTTATATATTTTTTTACAATTTTTTTACAATTTTTTTTTCTAAAACTTTCTGCTTTTTTGTAATTTCACATTCTCTCTCTTTCTCTCTCAAAGACACCTCCTCTTCGAGGATCCCATTCCACAAAATTTGAAGCTATTTTGAAACGTATCCAATGGATTTTGAAAAGGAATACATCTATTGAAGAAACTCCGTCTACTCTTCCTACAGTTATCACCTCTTTTCCTACAATTCCACCGGATAAATTAATTATTTTTAGTGAATGGAATGAAGCTTTGGATATGTTGTGTGCTGCTTTAGAAGAGAATGCGATGGAGTACATACGTTATACAGGCTCTCGACAAGATTTTTCTGCATTAACTCTATTTTTAACAGATTCCCATTATCGTATTCTTATTTGTAATATACATAAGGCAGGAAAAGGTATTACTATGACCTCTGCTAATCATATTCTCTTTATTGAACCCTGCCTTCGTGTTGCAGATGAGCAACAAGCGATTGCTCGTATCTATAGAATGGGTCAAACAAAACAAACGTATATTTGGAGGTAAAGGAATGAAACTGTGTTTATTTATATAGACGTTGGGTATTCGATAACTGTGAGAGAAGGAGAGAGAGAGAGAGAGATGGATATAGTTTTATTTTGGTTAAGAAGAGGAGGCGGTCGTGTGAAGATTATTTTATTTTGGGTGGCGTTTTTTTTCTTTTTTTTTGTGATGGTGATGGAGTGATGATTATATTTATTTATTTTTATTTTTTAGTGTTGTTAATAAGAGATTATATTTTTTTTGTGATGGTGATGGAGTGATGATTATATATATTTATTTTTATTTTTTAGTGTTGTTAATAAGAGATTATATTTTTTTTTTATAAAAATCACAGACAATAGAGTTTCTATCTATTTATGTAGTTTTTTTTTGTGGCGGTGATTATACACATTTTCTAAATGGTATATATACTTTTCAGATTCATAATAAAGAAAAGTGTGGAGGAAAAAATCATTGAAATGACAAAACATCGAAAACGTTTATATACTGAAAAAGAAAGTACCTTATCGGATGAACTGGAATTACAAAAAGAGGTAATTCGTTGTAAAAAAAAATTTTCTCCTTTTTCTGATGAGGAAGGAAAGGTTTAGTTTTTGTTTTTATGATAATCTTTTGTATATAAAAAAAACTTCTATTTTGTTTTAAAATATGAATGCACTCTCCTCTTACTTTTTTTTTGTCGACATTTTGAGATACCGTATGGAATGCTGTGTTTTTGGATGTTTTTTTGGTAAGGGGGAGGGGAGAGACTAAGAATTAATTACAACCTAGAGTAGATTAATCAAAATGGAAAAAGAAGAAAATAAATTATGCTAAAAGGATGTTTCTACTTGAACAATGGTGTTCATGGTACCTTGAATATTCATTTAAATATTTTTTATTATTATTTTATGTTGTTTATTTTTATAAAAAAGAATTTTGCATATTTATTTTTTTTTTCTTTTAGCATATAACTATGGGTGATATTCGACTTTTGTTTGATTTATGTGTTCCTTCGGAGGAGAGGGTGTTCTCTTCAACAGCATCTATAAAATGAGTTTTTTTTCTTTGAAGTTCTACTAAGTTAAAAGGAAGAAGGAATAATTTTGTATTTGAAACTTTTACTTTCAAATCTTTCAAGAAGGAAATAGTTTATTTCTAATATGAAAAATTTTCGCTGTGACTTACTCTTAATTTGTATTCAAGTAACTGAGCATCATCCGCATAGTAAAAACAAACATAGAGGCAGGCAATGTACTTCACTGTGAAAATTATTTTAGGTGGAAGCGAGGGTGGAGGAGGGGCAGAAACAGACTACTCTAGCTTTACAGGTCTAATAATAATATACAGCATTCCTCGTTCACATACTTCTGTTGCTAATCTAGTTGTATAGTAAGAAAACCGGAAAGAAGTAAAAAAAAAGAAAATTCAGTCATTTCATACATTTTAAAAATAGGAAAGAATTGTATTTTTTTTTATATCGCCCAGTAATCAATGAAAAATAAGTAAAATAATCGTTTACACACATATATCAATCCATAGAAAGGGTTTGAACATATGAAAAAAAAATGAAAGAATCTTCTTCTATCCACAGGGAGGATGTTCATGGTTTTACATGAGTGAGGCAGGATGGAGTTATTTTCATATTCCCTATTGACTAAATTTTTTGGCAAACTCAAGATATTGCATCACACTTGTGGCATACAAAAGAACGCATTTATCTCATGCAATGCAACCATCCTAGCTCGGATTTGATGAGTATTTTATAGTATGTGGTGTATGAAATTACTGCTATTTATTCCATAGAGAGCAACTTTTTCCTGGCTCTTTATGATTTTTGAATTTGATTAGTATAGATGGGCGAACTAAGGATCGCATTAAAAAATCTCACTTCGTCATCCAATAATAGTTCTGCTCATTACCTCAAAGATGAATAAAATATGTATTCGCTACCACATAAAATCCAAAGCAATCATTTAAAAAAAATAACATCGGTTATACTCAGTAACGTCTAATTTGTATTGTATTTTAAATCAATTCCGAAAAGGAGTTGTCAAATAATAATGCTTTTGATAGTATTCTCAGTAGATGATTTTGTTAAAGTTGTCTGGCTATAAGCTTTTCCACATGAGGTGGCCATTTGCATTCATGAAAACTACGGGTAGAAGGAATTTAATATTACCTCATGATTAATGGAACAAACAGGTAGCATTTGCTAATCTCACTCATATAATCCTTGATATTTCCATTGTAAATGTCGATTTCTGTTGAAGTTTTATGTTTCTTTCATAAAATTGTATGTTGCTTCATGATATCTGTAAATTCTGTTCTTACTAGTAAATTTTTCTCCTATTTTCGTACTTATGCCGAAGCTATGCTCGTGGTGGCAGTAACGCGCTATTTTTGCGGATCACCAGTTATGCCGTCTTTGATGTTCAATATAATTTGTTAATTCCCACATAATAAAAACTAGCGATTGAGAATCCATATTAACTGAACTAAGAACAACCGAACCCACTTTTTTCATTAATGAGCGGTTGCACAAAGCACTTTTAATGAACGCTTCCTCTTACATTTATTTTTAATAGCTATGTAAAACTTTTGTTGAAGATTCAATACACCATGCATGGCTAAGGGAATGAAACGGATATAAGAAACAGATTCTTCAGTTGCACCTCATGTTCAATAAAATTGAAACTGTGTGGGATGAGGTCTATAGGGTGAAACAGGAATCAAACTACGTACACACCTTTGATCTATGTATAAAAAACCTTCCTTGTCGCTTGGTGCATTCTTATTCTCCCTCATTCACTGCAGAATGTTAAGTGCGAATGCCAAATTTATTTTTCATCAAATATAATTTTGTTGGTTTATCAGACCGTACTTTTTAAAAAAAAAGGTTTTTCTTCTCTGTCCTTGTTTTTCCGCAGCCTTGCATGAATCCGTTTCATTGCTGTAACGGTGTTGAACGTATGATTAATTGAAGTACATTCTTCGGGTGTGTGCATTCTTTGGTAGGCTGTATTTATGAATTGGCATGCGTTTTGAATAGGCGAAACATGAAATTATATGTATATGTAGTGATAAATTATTCTAATTGCCGATGGAATAATTTTTCAATCAACTTGTGGTGATTATTTCAATCTATTTTTGTATGTGTTTATATGTATTTTTCATTTCAATCGTCACGAATAACTAGTATCACCAACCTACTTTGCTATATCTACTTACAGCGGGTTTACAAAATCAGCTTACTTATTGAGACTATTTCCTTCGTTCCAATGGTCCGAAGTTACCAAAAGTTTCCTAATATGTTCATCCAAGCAAGGAATGCAGGATCTATACATAATGTAAGAAAGCTAGTGGAAGAGGGTATTGATATTGAAGCTTTGGATAGTAAAGGTCGCGCTCCTTTACATACTGCTGTAAGAGGAGGACATAAGAAAGTAGTGGAATATTTAGTAGAGATTGGAGCTAACGTTAATGCTGTGGGAGAAAAAGGAAATACTCCTTTACATCAAGCTGCATATTTTGGACATAAGAAAATTGTGGAATATTTAGTAGAGAATGAAGCTAATGTTAATGCTTTGAATTTTGAAAATGCAACTCCTTCCGATGTCGCTGCAGTTAGAGGACACAGGGCAATTGTGGAATATTTATTATCGACAATGACAAAGCAAGGATAATAAATATGATGGGGTTGCATGAAAGATTTCTGAGTCATTTTGTTAGATGTGTGTAGTTTTTATTAGAATATTGAATGGATTGAATATTTTGTACATATGTTCATTCATCATATGGAATTTTTGTTTTACTATTAAATGAAGACTTTTTTTAAAACTATTTCCATATGTAATATTTTATTCAACAGGAAAGTTATGCAACGTTCAATTTATAAGGCATAATTGTAACGATTTTGTGTATTAAGGCTATATAAACATTATAAATCAATTAATTTCTAAAAAGGAATGGTGATATCTTTTTTTGAACGTTTCTAAACTTAAGTTTGTGTATTATATTGGCAATAATAGTGAATACTCTTTTGCCAATATAGGAATGATAAACTATTTCTATCAGATGAACAAATTTGTTCGAATCAATTCCATTTGTAACCGTTTCTACTTAATAGATTCATCATTGCATTTAAAAATAATATTTTCTGTATTTTATGAGCCGTAAATGAACATAAAATTTATAAGTAAAGTGTTCCATTTATTAAAGAGTAAAACTAATTCATTTTTAACGCACACAAACAAAACTAGTAGTGAAAGTATTATTGATTTAGATATTTTTTTTAATGTGGTCAAATAGTATATCGATTTTAAGTATACCTTTGAATATCAGAGTATAAACTTGTAAAAAAATTCGAATTCTGAATGAATAGAACAACGAAGTGTAATGCCAGTTTTTAGTTGATAATTCCTCATTTCTTATTATATCAACATCAAATTAACCTATCATTTCTTCCTATTACAAATGCCTATAGCTCTTATATTTGGGTGTATATTATAATACTATCTATAGCAAGATAATACCAATGGATACAAACAAGTATTACTATAATATATTGATGTGTCATATTGAAGAGGGGATGAGATCAAAATTAAATAAGAGAAATGTGGAGCAAAACAACGAATGAGGACAATGTAAAATTGGATATGTGAAATTGCATATGGATAAAAAATTATGCTGAAAAAGCAGAAAAAAATATCTCAAAATCAAGGAATAGCGACTATGTAGGAATTTTATTTAATTGTACTTATTATTAGTTTTATGGATAAATTTGTTTCAATTTATTGAGTTTTTATGTATTTTATCTCCTGATATTCTTTGAATTTACTTTAAATTTTGCTTATTGGAAAAAAGAAGTTTATATTCTCAAAGTAACAAAACTTTATCAACAGAAATTATTTTATGGATTTCGAAATAAATCTTCACAAGTAGCAAAAAAAGGAATTTAGTAATTAGTAAGAAACAACGAATATGGTTCACAATATAAACCCTACAGTCAGCTATTACTACCATATAACTGTAACTATTTGCCACCTAAATCATTCCAAGATACTTACTGCAGGTTTTACTCATCTTACAAAGTTAAAAATTAGACAAGCAAGTTCAATTGCCTTATATTACATCTCTCTGTTAACAAAGTTTTGTTTTACTTTACACATTTTATTCAATCTTGTCATATCTGAAATATTTTTTAATTATTTCTTAGTTAAATCTGTGTTTGGGGAGGCTTGTATTAATATAAAAATATTTTTTATGCAGTTCTTTCAATTCCATTTTATAGCTATATTATTATCAAGAACAAACGCTTATTCAAATACAATACTATAAAAACTTTTTTTAATTAAAATATTAAAAAATGGCTAAAAGTAAAATAGAAAAAATTACGTAATTAAAAAAAAATAAAACTATTAATTGAATGAAAACAAATTTGAAAACAAAAACACACACATAGACAGAAAATTTAATGATTAAGTAAAATCTACAGTAAAATATAGATGAAAAGAATTCATACAAAGAAATAAATTGTCACATAAGAGAAAACTATTATCAATTATTTCCGCAGTAATTACGTTTAAATAAAAGAAGCAGTAATGTTCTGCATCATTACTAATATTTAAAAAGAAATACATCTCTCTTAACATCAAAAACACTATACTATATAACTTGAATTCCTCATTTGAAAAGTATTAATGATAAGAAATTTTTATTTCAATGAACTAAAAGTATAAAATAAGAATTGATAAACACTCTATTAAATGCAGTGAAAAAAATCAACAAACTCTACGCAAAAGGCTTAATATTTTATTAAACATCAAAATCAATATTAATTTTACTCTTTTTAGCTTCCCTTCCCATTCATATTTTTGTATGATGTTGAAAGAAACGTTTAAATAATCAATTACTAATAAAACCACATACAATTATTACTAGCTTGCCTATCATTACTCTCATCACTTGGAAATACAAAAATGTATTGTCAAAATAAACTTAATATCGCTTTGATTGCTTCAGTTGTAAAAGCTGTAAATCCACTGTCTTCAAAAATTACAATCAACCAGGGCAGTTGAATTGCCAAGGAGCTAACCGCCACTGTCTGAAAAACACAATGCTACATAATTTTGAGTTGGTTGCACTGGAACAGTCTGCAGCCTAACTAGAAAATGATATGCAAAATATATCCCTTTCCCTTCATCCCAACCTGCATTGCAAAGAAACTACACTGCTATAAGTGAATGCTATCCCTAGAAATGAATGAATGCACACAAAAAATATGGCATAGATTGCCCTTATTCTTGCGTTACCATCATTTCCTTCTACATACTGATTAAAATATTTAAAGAATGCAGAAAGAATTTCAACTTATTTCAAGCAAGCAGTGTCATGGAATGAAGTTACGACCTCAAAGCAACAAACTTTCAAGTGTTAAAAAAAAATTTTCTCAATCCTCTAATAGCCAAAATTAAGATTCACTTATACTATCTTACTCACGATTTCGGTCATTTGCGGTGCCATTTTCATTAAGCAGGTGCTACTCTATACAAAATGGAAATGTCATTTTTTCTTCAGGGCCTACTTCGATCTTAGTCGAATTAAGCTTTCTTACTTTGTCTATCATGGAGTAAGGTAACCATTTTTATTTTTGATAACTGTATCAAGAATACACATTTTACGATAGTTCTAGTATCTTCCAACGGTTGTTGCTTATTCAATGCTGTTGAATGTTTTGCTTGCTTAAAAAACAATTAATCCAATACTTTACCTTTCTGGAAAGACTGTCTCAATAAAAGAAAGTATGACTACATAAACTTCTCTCGAATATTATATTTACTGTTGTGAAATGCAAAAAATGAAGATCAGCAAGAGTCCTCAATACAATGCTACAATTATCCCTTTCTTATTTCTTTCTTTTCTAGTAATAAGATCCAACCAGCATATCAAATTAATGTAGTGACATCTTTGTTCACAAGACAAATTTATACTATTCAACCAAAAAATACTCAATTTTCTTTCACTTTAGCAAATATATCCAATCTTTCTGAAATATGCAATTTTCCCTTCACGCGGAGAAGCCAAAACCATCATGGACACTAAGATTTTTTGAGAGTTATCATGTTTAGGTCAACAAAAATTTAAACCTATATCTCAGAGAAAGTTTTAAAGTGCTGCTTTCTTAGACCTAAAGCCGATTTATTCGTTGTAGTTAAATCAATGTAACAGAGTAACCACTAACTAACAAAACCTTCCACATCCTGTATTAAAACAAGGCAATGGTGATGGAGGTATACCTGCAACTTTCATTCACAACGATGCATCTATACAATTCAATATTTTAAAAATACTGCAACAATGTGGTGGCTGAATTTATAGGAATAATGGCCAGCAATTAAAAGCATATGTATGCATCGTGGCTCGAGAATGTAACATTCCTCATGGTATGGATTGCAGAAACACGGCAGAGTCACTGAATGAAATGAGGAAACATACCAAATTAAAGTTCAAAAATGTTTCAGTGTTTATAATTCTTTTTTTAAAAGTACAGTCAAAAGAGGCTAGCTTTGCTTCTATTTTATTAGTTTTTCAAATGAAAATTAGAAGTCCGCGTCGTTTTTCGTTTGAAATAGAAACGTACGGGCGCAGCAGAGTTGCGACTGCATTCGACACGCCCATGTTCACATATATTTTTTGTCCAGAGTAAATAAATATGTCAACGAGTAGTAAAAGCAAAAGCGAAACCCGGACAAAAAAAAACCTTGACTTAAAGAAAAGAAATTTTTTTCTCCCTTTCGTTCACGACGAAGGGGTAATGGAATAAAGACCTCTGTATTAAAATCAATCTCAAATATTACTGAAACAAGAATTCGAAGTCTCCCTGAATTCGCTGTTTTCTCTGTGTTTTTCGCTTCATCTTTCGAGTGGGTCTGCGTGATACGACCAGGGTTTATCTTTCCTTTTGTGTTGATAAAAATGTCGTATATGCTCCAGCATCTTCATTCTGGATGGGCTGTGGTGAGTAAAATTTATACTAATGCTCTTGAACTGTCTATTTTTTAGATGTATTTCTGAATAGATGTTGTTTTTGGAGGAAAGCTGTTTTTACATCGCATATCGACACTCCATGAAAACAGTGTAGAATTTTATGGGTAAAAAAAAGGTGAAGGACATTTTTTTTTTGCATCCGCAATGGGTGTGGTGCACCATTCTTTGTTATTGGGTCTTGATGAGCTATAGTTTTAATGTATTATTTTGCAAGGTATTGTTCCTTTTGTTTTATTCGGATACTCTCTGTACATTTTCACTTGTCAGGACCAAGCTATTTTAGTGGAAGATGAACGGCTTGTGGTGCGTATTCATTTTTGTAATTTTCTGAATATATGAAAAGAACTTCTTTATGTCTATATATACGCATGTTTTTGAACCTGTATGGTGTTGCAACTTAAAGAAGAAGAGGCTGTTTTTAAAGAGAAGCTATAAACGTCTCATTTCAGTAAAGGGGGCGTAGTTCATTCTCTTTATCTCGCTGTTTTTAAAGAGAAGCTATAAACATCTGTGTCATTTCTGTAAAAGGGGCATAGTTCATTCTTTTCATCTAGTCATCTTTGGGATTGTGGCATAAATGTGCTTCGTGTTACGTGCTGCAGTGTGTGCGATTTGGTCATGATCATGATCCGGATTGCATGAAAATGGATGAACTTCTTTTCAAACTTGCTGAAGATGTCCAGAATTTTTGTGTGATTTATTTGGTAATATATCTGTGTTTGATTCATGATGAATTTTTTAGGCTTGTCTACTTATTTTAGGTGTTTGTTTTGCTTTTTATCTTTTTGGTTATTAGCCTTATAAGAAATGCTTCTTGGATGCATTTTTTTCCTTTTTGGGCTATTAGGCCTTTTTTTTATTTATTAAAGTTTTGTCTGTCATGAATCCTCGTGGAGTTATTTTCATAAGGCAGCCGTTTATATATACGGCTTGACCATGCTATTTCATTTTACTAAAAAAATAAAATGTAGGAGAGTTTTTCTGAAAATTAATTTTTTTCCCCCTCATAAATCACATCCATGAAGAAACCCTTAGTATAGATATTCTTATGTCTTGTACTATTTACGCAGGGTGCTATTTTGAAGTAAAAAATGTATTTGTTATTAAAACTATTGGTAGAAACCTTTATTTTTTTTTTGCAATGTATTTCTCTTAATCGAATGTAGCTCTCATTGGTATAACACCGATATCTTGGAATTTTTTTTTATTTATACTGAAATTCTTTTTGAAAAAAGTATACATTTTGTGATAAAAAGTAAAAAATTATGTTTGAACTCTGATTCTGGATATTTATTTCAAACAGAAATCTATGAACAAAGCTTGTTTTCTTTTTTTTTTTTTTTAATAATAATAATAAGAAAATCACTTTTTAATATATAACAGCCAAAATAGATACTGTATGAGACTGAAAGTGAAATACAATTATAACTTGATCAAAACTAATTTAATTAATTTTTTTTTGGAAGAAAAAAGATACATTCTACTAGTGGAATAGGCAATTCTTGTGTTTTCTTTGCAAATGTTTTATTATCAACCTAATAGTTTCATAGATATATTTTCCTTTGTTTATCTTGTTAGGTTGATATCACCGAAGTTCCAGATTTTAATACAATGTATGAACTCTATGATCCTGTCACAGTCATGTTCTTCTATCGGTAAAATTTCCATCAGAGAATTGGCAATTATATTTTTTTAATATTAGTTTCTCTTAAAGATAGCACTATTCTTTTTTTTCATACTTCTTTTTTATTTCTATTTCAATCGGTATAATTTTTTTTATGGAGTTTTACTCCTTTTTTTGAATAGATGGATCTCTCTTGTTATATATATATATATATATATCTACTCCTTTTTGGATGCATATCTTTCATTCTTTTTCATTTTTTTTCTTTTCATAGTTCTAGTATAGTAAGTGGATAGTTCCACTACTTCTCTATTTATGTTATATTATCTAAAAGAAACTCTATAAAAGTGTGAACTAGCACTAGTTTTTGTTTTAAAAAAAAAAAGAGTGTAAATTACTCTTAATTTTTTTTTTTTTTTTTTTAAAAAAAAAAGAGTGTAAATTACTCTTAATTTTTTTTTTTTGTATTCACAATAAACTCTTGATTATAGTTTGAATTGTTTAAGAAGCATTTTTTTTTTTTTTATATAATGTATTCATTTTGATGTATAGATATTTTTTGATGGCTATTTCTTTTTTTAAAAATTTCACTGTTTTTTTTGGGGGGGTATTACGACGTTTTGGAGAAAGAAGAAGAGGGAGGGGAAAAAAATCAAAGAAAGTAAGAGAAATAAAAAGTTTAAATATTTTTGTGGAATTTTTATTTTGTGTGTATGTGGAGAGAGTATTATATGGGTTAACAAACATTTTTTTTTAAAAGATAAAGGATTCTCTACTATTTTTTTTATTTTATATTTTTCTACTTTTTTTTTACATCCTCTTTTTGAAACATTTTCATATTGCAGGAATAAACATATGATGATTGACTTAGGTACAGGAAATAATAATAAGATTAATTGGCCAATGAATAGTAAACAAGAATTGATTAATATTATTGAAACAATTTTTCGTGGGGCTCGAAAAGGTATAATTTTGATTTTTTTTTTATTTTAGAGGGGTTGCAATAGAGGAGAGAGAAGTTATAAAAAAAAACAAAATGGAGAATTTTAAATAGGCGATATCAAAAGAGATTTACAAGAAGATGTAAATCTGTCAGGAATTGTAAATAGGAAAAGAAGTTTAAAAAATGTTTAAAACTCGTGATGAAACGAATACGATAGAAAAGATACACCCAAAGTTTACGTATGATTTCAAGGGGAGTAGACTATGTTTTTATGAAAATATTTTAATTTAAAGAAAAAAGAGGAAGGAGTGTTTAATGGGTTTATTCTAGTTTATTCTGGAAATGATATTTTTCTATAAGAGACGTGTGTTATAGCACTATTTTTCCTATATGAAGAATTTTTTTAAGAGAGAATTTATATATATATTTTTTTTTTTCTAAAATGTTTTTTTTTTAAGATTATACTTACCTTTAGATATTATAGGATGAAACTATCTATATTTTTATAATAACTCTTTGTTTTAGGGATAGGAAGATTATTAAACTAGTCTTTTTTAATCTATAGTAACTTTTTTATTTTTTCGTTATTAGAGAATATTTATATATAGCCTATGCCAATTATATAATAGATGTATGATAGAGTTTCCCTTTTTTTTTTTTTTGATGATTTATCTAAGCCAAGGGTGTCACCCTATTTTTTTTTTTAATATATTTTTATATATATATATATATATATATTTCTATACTTCTTTTTTTTTGTAATATATATATACATGGGATGATAGCTTTCTCTATTTTTTTTTATTTATATCTGCTTATAGTATATAGAATGAAGTATAAATTGTTTATATATATATACTTTCTTATATATATATATATATATTTTTTTGTTTTTGTTTTTTTAAACAAGTTTCTTATTGGCATCTTTTTTATATATATAGAGAGTGCTTCCATTTTTGTATGTGTGAATATTTGATGATAACTATTTTTAAAAAGGATTCGTGTAATGTTTATATGTTTTTATGATGAAAAACTATACTTCAAATTATTCATTTCATTATCAGGTCGAGGTTTGGTTATTTCACCAAAGGATTATTCAACGAAATATCGTTATTAAGATTTTAAGTATGCAAAAATTAAGACGAGTTTTTGTATAAATGTAGGAAACTTTTTCTCTTTTTTAATGGTGTAGAGAAAGAGTTATAGGAGAGAGTGTCTGTTGCCTACTTTTTTTCTCAATTTCATTTTATTAATTTTTATTTAAAAAGGTAGTTGGTTTTTTTTTTCTCCCTTTGTGAATCTGCACCATAGACCTGTGGATATTTTGTTTTCAGAGTTTATGTATAACATTTTTAATTTTCATTCTCATAAGCCTAAATACTATTTGCAGAAATTTCATATAGTACGGGGAGAGGTGGTAAGAAAGGCTCTACCGTATTCATTATTGAGAACTCTCTCACTCTTATTTAGTTTTTTGAAATATATAAATAAATATATATAAATATATAAATAAATATATATATATATATATGTATAGAATATATTTTTTTTCAAACGGTGAGAATGAATACATTTCTAAACATAACTTATTTTAAACTGCACACACCTACACAAAAACTTAAAACCACCAGTTTAACTTATCCTCTCTTCTTCTTCTTTTTTTTTGTTGGGGGGGAAGAGGGGGGAGGTACTTAAGTAGAGCCTTTGAAATGATAGTATCTTTGAACTCACTCAGAACTCTATTCCCTCCTCATTCTTCAAAAAAAAGAAAAAAAAATACTATCCTACTTTTTTGTAAAATGTCTTAAGATTCAACGTTATTTATTTCACTTATACTATAGCATACACTTTATTCCATCAAAATAAATTAAAAAAAAGTAAAGGATTTGCAATAGAGTTGAATGGGCTTCATTTCCACAAAAAAAGCTTCATTCAGCACGGGTAGAAGGTTCTCAAGCGGAGAAAGTCAAGAAAAGAAAAAAATTTTTTTTTATAAAAAGAAACATTTTGAAACATGTTATATAAAGATAAGTATGTTTAAGGAGTTTTTGGCTCTATAAAGTCAAAACAGTTTTATATATATAATTTATTTTGGTAATATACATTGAAAATTCAACCAATGCTCAAAAAAAACCCTATCTCACTCCCCTCCATTTCTTTAATAAATGAAAAAACCCTTGGCTGCTCTCTCCCCCTTCTTTGCTTTTTTTTTTAATAAAACTTTCTTTTATATAATACTCCACCAGAAAACGTTTTTAAAAATTTGCCTCTCGTTTATTCACTACAGAGAAACATCTTTTGTACTATGTATTACCCA